>CAUYUJ010018486.1:125000-155000 GCA_963575745.1 Prorocentrum cordatum
TTTCTGAGCCCTCTGGCCGCCTGAGGCCCCGCCCGCCCGCGGCCCCGCCCGCCCGCGCCCTGTCTCCCCAATTAGGGCTACCCGCGTCCCGTTTAGCTCTTGACCGGAAGGGGCCCGCTCCCGACCCGCCGACCAAAAAGTGTGCGTGTGCGTGTGCGTGTGCGTGCGTGTGTGCGTGCCTGTGTGTGCGCGTGCTCCTGAGAAGCCCCGCCGCCTTCTGAGCAGGCCTGCCCCCCCTCTCAGACGCCTGGCGGCTTCTGGCTCCCGACTCCACGCTGGGCACCCCTGGAAGGCCCTCGGCGAGGCTCGGCTGCCAGGGAACACCCCGAGGCCTGAAAGCCTCCAGGCACCTGCGAAGACATCATAAATGCCTACCTCTGACTTCCCCCTCGCACTTCCCCTCTCGCACTTCCCCCCTTCGAAATGCCGACCTCCCCCCTCGAGTTTCCCCCCTCGCTGCGCCGCCGAGGGGGGCGGGGCCCAGACGCCGAGGGCCTGCCCGTGGTGCACCTGACCTGTGGCCGGCGGCCGGCCAGCCCGCTGGCCGCGCAACGGCGCCAGGCTGCCTCGATGGACTGCTTCAGCAGCTCGAACTCATGCAGCGCCGTGGTCTCCTGGCGCGACCGCGGCAGGAGCGACGGAGAGCTGGCGGCGCGCACAGGGGGGGCATGGGGGAGGGGGGGGATGCTTCGAGGGGAGGCTGCTCCTGAGAGGGCGCCGGCCGTGCACCGCATCAGTGAAGCCCGCGCCTGCCCAGAAACAGCCTCCCTCGAAAAGGCCTTCCCCACTCACCCTGGCGTCAGAGGGCGGCGGGGGGGGGAGGCGGAGGAGGAGGAGGAGGAGGAGGAGGAGGAGGAGGAGGAGGCGGAGGAGGAGGAGGAGGAGGAGGAGGCGGAGGAGGAAGAGGAGGAGGAGGAGGAGGAGGAGGAGGAGGAGGAGGAGGAGGAGGACGAGGAGAATGAGGAGGAAAACGAGGAGGGGAATGAGGAGGACGAGGAGGAGGAGGAAGAGGAGGAGGAGGACAAAATAGGAGGGAGAGGGGGAGGGGGAGGAGGAGGAGGAGGAGGAGGAGGAAGAAGGAGGAGGAGGAAGGAGGAGGAGAGGCCCTCTGCGCCTGGCCGAGGGGGCCCTTAGGTCGCCCATCGGCGCGCCCCGCGCCCCGCGGTGCGAGGGCGCGCAGTCGACTTCGCGTTCCCGCGACGCCGCCCTGGCGAGGGGCACCCCGCGAGCACTGTCTGGCACTGGAGCCACCATGCGCGAACCGCGCACAGCGCTGCAGTCGAAACGTTGTCAAGAGGAACCATAACATAAGGAACGAAGCTCTTTTTTTTCCATCGGTTAAACTTCGATCTCGCAAAGAACGCCCCAGGAGAACCTGAGACAAGCTGCAAAGAACTTAAGGGCACTGAGCCCCTCCCCAGCGACAAGGGTTCCTTCTTCAGCGGCGCGACTGCATGGTCTCCTGGCGCGAGCGCGCAAGAGTGCAGAGTACCCGTCGCTCGGGAGAAGGGGGCGAGCGCATGAGTACAATCGGACTCGAGTGGCGAGGACGCGCGAGAGGACACAAGAACCCTCCGAGGGCCACGTTGCGAGAGGAATGCAGAAGGTAGCGGTCGCGAACACAGTGGACACAAAAGTACACTCGATTTGACACGGTCGAACTACTAACCAGGGCTGGTTGTACCCCGAGGCCAGAAAACCGCAGAGAACTGAGGGGCGCGCCCGAATACCTGGAGCGCATGCCCCACCCAAGAGGCCAATCCCCCCTCTGACGCTGTCCTGGACCTTCGCCCAGCGTCCTGGGCCGAGGCTCGAGAAGGAGGAAGAGGACGAGGACGAGGACGAGGGCGGGGTGGAGGAGGAGGAGGAGGGCACCGCCATAGGAAGGGAGGCAAGCGGACAAGACGCGACGAGGCGAAGGGGGGAGAGAGCCTACGACCGTCCATCATCAGACCTGGATCGAAGCAGAGGGACGAGGGCGGGGGCGCGCCTGGCCGTTTGCCGAAGGCGAGCGGCAGCAGCACGTTGGAATGCTGCAATCCCCTGTCCTGCTCCCTTCATACTATGGTAAACACTGTGCATGGTGTCAATGTAAAGAGCAAGAGAAGTCACCTGCGACGAGGAAAAAGGACCACAGGGAAACACACAAACAACGTTCCTCGCAACTTCGACCCCAAGGGGAAGGAAGGGCAGACGAGAACGCGCATTTCGTGCGAGGACGTCACAACAAATGACATGCATGAGAGTGCCCTGACACGATGCTTGACAAAAGGGGCAGTCGCGAGTCGGCCCTCTAAACCGACCCGAGGTGCACCAGGCGTTACTGACAGTTTTAAAGCAAGAGGAGACAAGGAAGGAGGGGGCAACATCAGCTACACGTAGCATAAAACGAAACACCTGGTCGACATCGGCCCTGGACGTTTCTGGGTTGAAATGCCGAAGTCTGTCAAACAAAAACTGGTGCGGAGAATATTTCCTACGCCTCAGGAGAGCCCTCTCAGCTTTATGTTGAAACCTCCGATCTCCAAAGGCCGGACCCCTGGGAATCTGATTCATGAAGTCATAGTTCTGCCGCATCGAAATCGTGATGCTGTTCTTCCACCATTCTTTCCATGCGTGCGTAATCTGGCACTCGTCTGAGAGAGCGAATTCAGACGAGCGCTTCGCGGCCTGGTGGAAGGCACTGGATGTTGTCGCAGCCCGAAACATGGCAGCACGAGCAGCACATTCGAATTCACGAGCCCCGAGTTTGAAGCCGAGGGAGTCGAGGTTCCTAATGAGGTCGGACGGGATGGCGTTTCTCGGACCATTGGAGAGAAGTTGGAGGGACTGGTTCCCGATGGACTTGGCAAAATCGGAGGGGAAGTAGAACTGGGAGACATGAGACAAGGCGGAGAGGGCATACATGTTGTATCGGGCGACTGACTTCAGTAAGCCAAGCCCAAGCCCCTGAATGCTCCTTGTACGTTCGATACATTTCGTGGCAGGGGCAATCCAGCTCTCTTGCGCGCCACCAGGCCCGACCACGACGCCCAGATACTTGGCGGCACGCTTGAAAATGAAACCTTCCTGCGAGATACCGTGCTGCTGGAGACGTTGACAGAATTCGGAGTAGGACATGGGATGAATCACAACAATGACGGTCTTGGCTACATTCATATGGAGTCCAGCAGCACGGCCCGCGATGTCCCACGCAGGCAACGCGAGCAGTAAACTGGCGAAGACGTCGGAGCTGGCGATGCCTGTGTCATCAGCGAAGACTCCCAAAGCGCCTAGCTGCGGGGGCAAGAGGTACTGCATGTACCGCAGGATCGGGTCGAACTCAAGACAGAACAGCGAACCTGACAGAAGACAGCCTTGCCTGATACCTCGGAGAGCCCAGAACCCAGCCTCTTGGATCCCACAGAAGTTGATGCTAACCCACACGCGATGGTAAAGCTTACGCACAGCATCGACGATAGACGTAGGGACTCCCATGGCTCCCAAGACCCACCAGATCATAATATGGAGTAAGCTGGGAAACGCGGCTCTAACATCGAATGAGGCGAACCCCGTCCCCCTAAGACCCATTTGGCAATACCATTGGAGAGCCCAAGATTCCAGTGTCAAAATGTTGTCGTTCATGTTCCGGTTTTTGACGAAGCCCCTCTGGACGCCAATCGCCGTGTCGCAACACAGGTCGGAGAAGGAGTAATTCAGAGTCCGAGAGATCAACTTATTGTCGCTGTTGGAGAACGAGATCGGCCTAGTTACTTCGGACTTGCGGAAAGCCCCAACCGACTGGTCATCGTCCTCCAAGCCCTTGGCAAGGAAGATCGCTTGGCAGAAGTTGAAATCGGTAGAAAGAGCTCCACCCCGAAGAAGCGACAGATAAAGTGCGTGGAGCAGTCGAAGGCCTGTGGTTCCTGATTTTGTCCATCCCGAATAAGGAATACCGTCGGGGCCGACTCCAGAATCTCGAACCTTGGAGGCCCTCTCGCAAAACTCGTCAAAACATATCTCCCATGGAATATGCCCAGGACATTGAACAACATAAGGCCTTAACTGCTCACGTGCATCCGAAGAGCCATCTTCCAAGCCGTGCACATTGCCCCAGTGCTCCGCTAGACGGTCAGCGGCGAGTTTCGGATCCGAAATATGTTCGCCCGAAGGATCAGTGACACCGGTGAGGGAAATACGTCGATTAGCTCCAGACCTGGCCGAAAGATATTCGTGAAGACGTTGCTTGGAAAAAAGGACTTGGTATTAGGGTGCATGTGCGGGTCTGCGTCGACCTCCGCAATCTTAGCCTTGACATTGCTAGCTGCGAGCTGGTCCAGCCAGACATAGAAGCCAGACATGTCCTTCCAGACGAGGTCGGAGGCATCAATGAAGCGAGACAAGTAGGGGTATGCACGCATCGCTCTCCGAATTCGAGATGGTGCCCCTGCTTGCATCGCACGATGAGCAGCGAGCGTCCACGAGAGTTTCTCTGGCAACGAGTCCGCCTCTCTCTGCTCGAGCTCTTCTCGGACAAGCTTGGCAGCGGCACGGATAACATCTTTAAATTCACGAACAGCAAGAGCGGGATCGGGAGAGAGAGGAGGAACCATATCCAGAACTTGTTGAATCGCCCGAGGGAACACAGGATGACGACAAACCCAGGATGCAATCCGCGGAGTGAGGAGGAGGAGGAGGAGGAGGAGGAGGAGGAGGAGGAGGAGGAGGAGGAGGAGGGGGAGGAGGAGAGGAGGAGGAGGAGGAGGAGGAGGAGGAGGAGGAGGAGGAGAAGGAGGAGGAGGAGTAGGAGGATCGAGTATGGCCACGTGAGGATGACCGAGGATCGAGGACCCACGCGAGGCCGTCCGGGGCTCCTTGTTCTGGGCGTTGCCCAGCTGCGTCTCGGCCTCGCCATGCGTGTGCGAGGGGGGGGGGGGGGGCACCTGGCGGCTGAGGCCGAGAGCCCGCGCCCTGCGCCCGCTGCCTCTCGAGGGCTCGTCGCCACTCGTCGTCGGTCTACACGTGGCCCTGTCATCGTCTCCGCCCCTCCGCCGCCGCCGCCGCCGCCGATTCGCCGCCGATGCCGACGCCGACGCCGACGACGACGTTGACGACGACGACGTTGACGACGACGACGTTGACGGCGACGACGTTGACGACGAGGACGAAGACCACGTGTGCAGCTAGGCCTCTACTTTTTTCGAGCCTGCGTCCTTGCACTACTACAAGAGCCACATCCTCATCCTCTCTCGCCCCTGCTTCCTCCGTAGAAGCAGAAACGGCATACACACTAAGCAGGTCCGCGCAGATCTCTTGGATCTGCGCCAACCCCCCTCCCAGGCGCGGGGAGCGCGCCAGGAGCGGCGCCAAAGGCGCTGCCAGGGGGACCCCCAGCGCAGATCCAACAAATCCGCGCGGAACCCCAACAACAATGTAGGTGTATGAGAAAGTTTGTTCCTCCATGTTCCCTCCTCGTCTCCGTCGTTCTCCTTTGAGGGGCAACGATGAAAGGGGCTTGCATGGGGGGGACACATCGATCCGGAATCGGTGATACATCGCCGAAAGAACGGCGATGGCCCACGATAGCGAATCCGCACGTTCCTGGGCTGGGTGTGGCTATCGTGCCCGTATCGGCGGTGAGTGTACGATTGGGGGTCGATGCATCCCCCAGCATGCCCAGGCCTCCCTCTCGTTGCCCCGTGATCCCTCCTCCAGGGCTGAACCTAAACGGTGTTTTCCGTTCTCGTTCTGGTTTCGTTTGCCCTCGTCCTGTCTTCCATCCGCCTCTGCCGCAGAACGAAAAGGAAACGAAAAACGGCTCACAACATCGCCAGAACACCGCTCAGGTCCAGCCCTGCCCTCCTCCCTGCCACTGGGTGCCTTCTCCAGCAGGCCCGACAGCGTGTCCACCTCGGCGGCGCCGCGCGGCTGCAGCGCTTCGGCGGCGCAGCGGACCGACCGAGTCCCGCGGGAGCACTGGCCGCGGGAGCATCGAGGGGCAGCGATCGAGGGGACCGGCAAGGGGAGGGACACGTTCGGGTCGGGCGAAAGGGGGCGATAGCCAAAGGGGCGGGGTGAGAATCAGCTCACGTAGCTCATTGCCCCGCCGCGCCTCCCGGCGCCAGGAGGCGCCCATGCATCTCGAGGACTGGGCCCGGCGGCGGGGCCGAAACCGGCCGCATGCAGCAAATTTCGTACCTCCCCCTCTCCCAATCCCCCCTTTCGTTCGGCCCGAGCATTGAGGGGCAGCGACGGAAGGGACCGGCAGGAGGGAAACAGCGACCTGGAATCGGCGCTAACATTGCTGGCAGATCGGCGACATGCCCTCGATGGCGAATCCGCCCGTTCCTGTGCGGGGGGGCCAGGGGGGCGCCTCCGTCGCCGCCCCGTTGCACATACGGCAGATTCGCGTCGCGCCGGCGCGGCGGCGACCCCCGCCGCGGGCGTTCAAGGTTGATCGCCGTCAGTGGCCCAGAGTGGGTCGATATGGAACGATCTGGCGACCGACTCTGGCTCCCTCCCTGGCCCATCCATCATCTTCCCTCCCCCTCACGAACAAAACATTCATAAAGATAAGTCTCGGGGTCCGCGCGGGTATCTTGGATCGGCGCTGGACCCCCCTCGTAAGCGCGCGGAGCGCGCCATGGGCGGCGCCAGAGGCGCCGCCAGGGGGCCAGCGCCGGTCCGAGAAGTCCGCGCGGAGCTCCGAACATGTATGTTTGTGTGTGTGTGTGTGTGTGTGTTGTTCCCGGACTGACCCCAAGGCGGTCCATATGTCGGGTGTTGCTAGAAGTGCCCCTAGCCCAAAGCACCCCCAGGATTCTCGGGGTGGCCCAGACGGCCTCCAGGGCACCCCTCACGAGCCCAGAGGGGCCCCAGGGGCTCCAAAATGGAGCGAAAAGCTGGGGGCACCCTAGGCCAGGGGCACCTCTAGCAACACCCGAATATTTCACCCCTTGACTGCAGGTCCTGCAGGCCCAGCCTTAGGCCGGACGTGTCCTCCTTCAGGCGGATGTTGGACGACAGATAAAAAGTAGTCAAACAATATTCAAAACATTTACAAAAAGATGTGACAATCGTCACCCGACTATGTTTTGACTATTTTTGATGAATCTTTTTGAATCGTCCCCCTGCAGAGGGACATGCCCGACTGAAGCCCAGCCTGCTCTTGCACTGCGCGGTGCGTGCGCGGTACTGCGCTCGCGAGGGCGGGATCCCCGCGAGAGGTGCAGGTGCCCTCGCCGGGCGCTGCTGCCGCTGTGCGGGAGAGCTCGGGGCTCCGGGAGGAGCATCGAAGGGCCACCTGCTGATGCTGTCAGGGCTGGGCCTGACTGTGGTGTTTGGTCTGTTTTCGTTGTGTGCTTCGTTTCGCTCCGCATCTTTTCCTGCACCTGTCTGCACAAACGAACAAAAACATAACACAGCCGAAGTCTAGCAACACATCGTTGAGGTCCAGCCGTGGCTGCTGTCGCACAGTTTATTTTATGATTTTCTAGGGGAGGGGGGGCTGGGAAGACCGACACGAGCGACACGTCCGCAAACGGCCCACGAGCCGGCAGCGCGGCGGGCCCTCTGGCCTCTGGGGTAAGGAGGGGGACGACGAAGGGAGGGGACGATGACAGGAGGAGACCAAGGGGGGGGGGCGACCTTCCTTGTTCCCTCCACCCACGGCCCCCGACACCCCTGCAATCCACCCTCCAACCCACTTCTCCCAACTGGTCCCCGTGCCCCTCGTCCGCAGTCTCCCCCCCTCCCGTTCAGTCTCCCGGTGAATCCGACCCCCCTCATTTCGGATCGGACGGATGGGGGGCAATAAAAGAAGGAGTGTTGGCGAATCAGCTCGCGTAGCTAAAGTTCCCGGTGCCTCCTGGCGCCAGGGGCGCCAATGTATCGAGGACGCCTGGCGGCGGGGAAGAAACCGGCCGCGTGCAGCAAATGTCGTGCCCCCCCCTGTTCCTATACCCCCCTTCCGTCTGACCCTGATTCCTCCCCCCTGCGGGCAAGACTTGAGTCCACATCCACTGCAGCTTGGAGTGTCGGCCCTTTCCCAGAAACCCGAGGCGCACTGAGGAAAAAACATCTGGCCCCTGGAGGCTCGATCTTTATCCATGTCCAGTGCGCCTCGGCCTCGTGGCACCCCTCCCAGGGAAGTCCAAGACGCACTGGATATGGACATCAATATTGTCCCTCCCCCCCCGATCACAAGGCGAGACGACGGCGATGAGAGTGGTGGGGGCGCCACGCGCACCACGAGCCGCGCACGGCGGCCACGGGCTGCGGCTGCCGCAGGCGGCCACCCCTACCAGGGGTCTGAGGCTGGCGGCCCTCTACGCCCGAACTCCCTCCCCTTCCGAATCTGCAGGGCACCTCAGGGGATGATAAACGGCACCTCGACGACGCCAGGACGATGATAGACTCGCGTGAGGAGAAGTCGAGAATCTCTGAGATCCGGCGGCCCGGGGTGGATGTCTCGGGCGCCGCGGCCTCCTCAGAGCGTCCCAGAACGCTCCGAGGAGCATTCCAGGACGCTCTGGAAAGGATTTATCTTCGTCCTAGCCCCGTCCGACGAAGGTCCGCGCGGATCCTCGAATTCTCTTGACAGGAGCCTTGAGCTTCCGCTGGCACCTCTTCGGCTGCGTCCTGGTTGCGTGGCGGCGGATTCCCACCTTGAAGGGCACCTCGTGGTGCCAGGCAGCTTGAAGAAGATGCATCGGCGTAAACAGAAGTTCGGAGGTCCGCGCAGATTTCTCGAGTTTGCGCCCGGCCGCGCTGGCGGTGCCTCTGGCGCCGCCCCCTGGCGCGCTCCTCGCGCAGATCCAAAAATATCTGCCCGGACCTCCAACATATTATGTTTATGTACAGTTTCCCTGAGGGGAGAAGCTGGTGGATGGGCCAGGGAGGGGGTGATGCTGGCTGGGAAGCAGGGATGCTGGGCAGCACGACATCCAGCAGAGGAAAGCATGTGCCCACTCGGCGAACATGCATTGGGCCATCAGAGCGAATCGAATGAGGACGAGGAGGACGAGGAGGATGAGGCGGATCGAGGATCGAGATTAGTGGTACGTACCTCGTGGACCTCCAGGGGCTTCTTGAAGCCTCGGAGGCCTCCAGAGGCTACTGCTGTGACGGATCTCTGTCCCGAGGCGTCTCGTCTAGGCAAATCCGACCACAATGGGAGATCCCCGTTGACCCCACCAATCCAGAACGTCCCCCACCATCCTCCTCCCGTTCCCTCCGCCAGGGAGGAGGTGGAGGGGGAAGGGTAAGATAATTGGATGAATAGTCGTCATGAGGATCTACCCACGGCTTTTACAAGCACGATGGATTGCAATTCCCCACAGCCCTGTGACTGGAATACACCACCGTCGGAGAATTGAAAGCCATGCTTCATTCGTCGGCCGAACGAAGATCGAGCATCAAGCAGCCTAGAAACTTGCATGGCAGCTGACCTTGTGAGACTGGCTCGCTGTCATGCTTTGTAACTGAACCGCTTGGCGCAAACTTCTCATACCCCCCAATGCCGTGATCTTTTCACAAAAAAAGACCCTGGGAAACCTCGACCCTGCCCTCGGACAAGGTTTGCCTCCCGAATCGTTTTCCGACGCACCTGGAGCTTGTACTCCGAAATGCGCCAAAAACACTGCGCCGTGTTTTTTTCCACGACGCGAGGGGTTCTGGGCATCTGAAACCCTCGGCGCAAATGTGATGCGGGGGAACAGTTCGAATAGGAGATCGACTACATGATCATGGGGGGAACCATTGAGCTGGAACGGTCCTGGGCGGGGTGGGCTATCGGGCCGCTATCGGCGATGAATGGGCGATCTGAGGTCTATGCATTCCCCCTCAGCCTGCCTACACCTCCTAACACTGCCCATTGAATTTCGGGCCATAACTCGGCTCCCTGGCGGCTGACCAAGACGATCCCGCTGCCCCCGGAACGCCCCTGGCGAGGCGCAGCTGCTGGAGGGCACCCCGAGGAAGGACAACCGCTGAGGATCCACGAAGACGCCCGAAAACTTCGAGCCGAGCCCCCCCCCCCGAGCCGATCCCCCCCTGGCGTTGCCCCTGGTCCGACCTCAGAGCAGGGCGCAGGGCCCGCCTGGCGCCCCTTCCGCCGCCGCTGCTCCTGCGAAGAACGCGTCACGCGCCAGAGCCGCGGACGCGGGTGTCTCCAGCGCCCCGCTGCAGAATTCTCCGTCCTCCCTGATCGCCTTGATCCGCCACCCGCGCCTGCGGCGGCTGGTGAGTACGATTGTGGAGATGTCTGCACTCTTTGCTTGGCAAGCATGCGGAAGGAACCTTTCGACGCGGAAGCACCCCATGTGTGTGTGTGTGTGCGTATTACTATCTGGCAGTTCCCGCCGTGACCATTTGGGTTTGAGCGAACCTCAGCCCGAGGGCGACCAGGCGAGCGCCACTCCGGGTGCGCACGCTCCTGCTGGTCTTCGCCGCCGCCTGCCGTTCTCTTCCGCTCGCTGCTGTGATATGACGCTCTGCGCCGTTCGCTGATGATGTCTGCTAGATCACAGCGATCACGCGGCTCTGAAAAGAGAGGGGTCGGCGGCGCCCAACAAGCGACCCGCTAGAGATGCCCCCACCATCTGGGCGCGAACGGGACAATGGAACGCTCACCGTCGACTCCCCCCTGGGATGACCACGTGCCACGCCTATTCCATCACGTCACAGAAAAGGTTCCATACAGCCGGCCAGTAGGATGAGTGTGCGCGATAAGGATGCAAGGGCCTTGGACGCCCGTTCCGAAGCTGCCAACGGAAATGGCCAAGGATGGGACCCGGGAGGCAAGGATGCAAGGGGTAACCCTTGGGAAGGTTGCCGATCCTTGTTGACTGTACTCGCCTCTCTGGGCCTAACTCGCACCTGCCGCCTCTCGCTGGCTCACGGGGTGTCCCTCGGAGTGACGTCCCACGTGGGCCCGGGCGGCGGAGCCCGACCCTCCTGTGGCCGGGTGCTCGCTCCCTCCGCAAGCAGCACTGCTGCTCTTCCTCGTCCACCTCCCCCTCCCGCCTCCGTCCTCCTCCTCCTCCTCCTCCTCCTCCTCCTCCACCGCCTCCTCTCCTCCTTCCTCCTCCTCCTCCTCCTCCTCCTCCTCCTCCTCCTCCTCCTCCTCCATCCTCCTCCACCGCCTCCATCCTCCTCCCACTCGCTCTTTTCCTCCTGCCTCCCCGAAGGGCAGCGAGAAGGGGGGACCGGCTCAACGGGGCAAACGCCAACCTGGATCGGCGATGCGCGCCGGATGGCGACTCCGCCCGTTCCTCGTTCCTCGGCGGGGTGGGCCATCGGGCCCGTGTCGGCGATGGATGGGCGATTGAGGCTCGAGGCATCCCCCTCCCTGAGCCTGTCCCCTCCTAGCGTTGTCCTTGACTCCTGCCTCCTGCCTCCTCTTGCCTCATGTCTCCTGCCTGTGCTCCCCCGTCGCCTCACGGGCGCTGGCGACTGCTGCCAACTGGACAAGTCGGCAATTTCCTGGGCCCCTGGGATGTCCAACAGTGGTGCGGTCCTAGTCATATAAGAATGCTACCCATCCGTCGGAAGAAGTGGGTACAAGCATGACATAGGAAGGCGTTGGGCGATATCAGATCTCAACCCCGCCCCCTGAAGAGGAATGAACCGGGAGAACCACTCGACCCTTGAAATAGGAAGGCGCCCAGAGTATGTCGGAATCTAGGGGTCCTACAATACATACTTTCAACGACCGATGTGTACATACCTTACCTGGGCGCTGACGACCGCTCAACTGCCAGCGCTTTTGTGAGCTCCTGGGGTGCCTGGCGAAGCGAGGCGCCCTTCGGATAAAGAACTACCATCCCCTCCCTGGGCGTTGCAGCCCAGGCTTTCTCTTTCTCTCCCTCCCTCTCTCTCTCTCTCTGTCTCTCTCTCTCCCCCTAGGGGCTGGAGCCTGCGCAACCGTCGGCACTTTCGTGAGCTTCTGAGGGGTCCAGCGGAGCGCGGAGGCATCTGGATCACAGCCATGACCCCCCTCCGTGGGCTGGGCGAACTGTACAAATGACTGCATGTTTGCTAGCTTCTTGGCAGTTCAGCGGGGTGCGGTGCTATCTAGACGTAACTTCTTTCCAAACCTCCTCTGTGCGGGCCCTCGTCGTGAACAGATCACTGCAGCCCGTGCCTCCCTGCCGCCCCGCCCCCTCCCTGCCTCATGTTACTCACCCCTCCTGTCCTTCGTCCCGCCTCCTCCCTCCTTCATCTCGCTCCCTGGTTCTCTCTCTCTCTCTCACTCTGCTGGCTTCCTCGCCTCTCCTCGCTTCCTCCTCGCTCTCTTCACCGCGAATGACCACTGCCTCGTCGCCTCTCTTAACTCGCCCCCCTCCGATGCGCTGTCAACAACGCATTTGTCGTATGTTCGCGGGCTTCTCGGAAGTCAAGTGGGGTGCGGTCCTACGGAGGTACAAACGGTACCTCGGGCTTCCTGGGTGATGCCATCTGCCAGCTGGCGCACGTTCCGGGGCTTGCGGGGTGCCCAACAGAGTGCGGTCTCACCCATCATTAGACGGTACATGGCGCACTCTTGGTGGTGGCAGCTGCGCAACCGTGGCCACTCTTGTCAGCTCCTGGGACGTCAAGCGAGGTGCGGTCTTATCCACATCCAATCTACAATCAACTCGTATCCTGGGAATCTGCGGTAAGGATGCAAAAGCCTTGGATGCCCGTTCGAACGTTTTTTACGACCGAGGCTGGCCAACGAAAGTAGCAGGTGATGGGCCGAAGGGGCAAGGATGCAAGGGTAACCTTGGGAAGTATGCCTATCATTAAGTATTATGCGTGTTGACTGTAGACCTCGCCTCCCCGGGTGGCATGAACCGCGCAACTGTCGCCACTGTCGTGAGATGTTGGGGTTCAGCGGGGTGTGGCTTACCCAAGAACAAACTAAGACCTCGCCGCTCTCGTGAGCCTCTGGACGCCCAGCGGACTGCGATCTTCTCTCCAGAACCATGCGGCACCTCGTGCTCCCTCGGTGGCTGCCAGCTGCGCAATTGTCGCAACTTTCGTGAGCAGGAGGACGTCCAACGGATAGCAATCCGACCCGTATCCAAACTGTTCCCCCTCGCCCTCGTCGCGCCCTCGCCCTGCCCTCGCCATGCCTCCTCGTGCTCCTCGCTGGGTCCTCCTCCTCCTCCTCCTCCTCCTCCTCCCCATCCCCCTCCTCCTCCTCCCCATCCCCCTCCTCCCTGGGTCCTCCTTCTCCTCCTCCTCCTCCTCCTCCTCCTGGTTGGCCTCGCGCCCCTCTTCTGGCTGCCAGCTGCGCAGATCCACACCGCACCTTCCGGTTCCATGGTGGTGCTGTTTGAGCCACTGTTGCTACGTTCGAGGGGTCCTGCGAGCCCCGCGGGGTACGGTCTTACTCAGCTCCGAGCTAAATCTCGCAACCTATGGGTGGCTGACACATGCGGATCGGCGGCCATATGTGTCCGTTGGTATTTCCACTTGTTTCACATGACTTGGGTACTCGCCTAGGTAAGGTGTGTCCGTGTTGCTCCATGCGAGGCACTGGTTTATCCTTCCCACCGGCGTATCGAACCCAACATGGGCTGAGTGTTATGTTGTGTGTATTGAGTTGCTGGGTCCTCAACCCTTGAAGCATAATCCCACCAACCCTCTGGGCGTGAATGGTTAGGTAATGCCCTCTTCCATCTTCCCTTCGGGGAGAGGTGTATCTCTGCTCCTTCTTAATACAAACACACACGTCCTCCCCCACCCGACCGTGGGCCAACCCGGGACATGCCAACGCCCACCCATCCTTGTGAAAAAAACAATACAGACTGCCTCGGGACCATTTTGCATCGGTTCTTGATAAGGACGGTGGGGGTGCCGTCATATTGCTCGCTGTTCGCAGGCCAACCATCCCTACCAACATATAATGCAGCATTAACCTTGTCTCTACATTCGGAGCATGCGCGGGCGCCCCGCCCCGCGCCCTGCGATTGTTGAAAATGACGGCAGGGGTGCCAGCAATTTCCTGAAACGTGGAGTGCGTGGCGCAGCTTGCGCGCCTGGCTCGCTTGGGCCTCCAGGGGGGCCTGGTGCACCTGGAACCCGTGGCGCACATGGCATGCGTGGCGCTCCTAGGCAATCCGCTGGTGGGACTCCCTCGGGTGTTACTCATGTGTTGCGAGGGCGGGTGGGAGTGCGCGAGACGGCCTGCGGGCGAAGGGGGGGCCTCGACCCCTCCCCGAACCCCTCCCAGTGGGTCTGGAGGGGGGGGGTCCGCGAGACGTTGGAGCGTCCAAGATGGCCTCGGCAAGAATGCCATAATGATTGATTTAGCAAGGTTCTGGCCCCATGTTGGCTTCCCGGTGGGGGGGGGCTAATTGGGGAGCTCCCCTCATATGATCGATCACTTCCAAGATGGCCCCAAGATGGCCTCCAAGGGTGCCACAAGAGGTGCCCAGGATAGGATGCCCCAAGACTCCCCAAATATCCTCCCCCCCCGAGGCCCCAAAGAGACTCCCAAGCAGCCCCCCCCAGGCACCCAAGACGCCCCAAGAGGTCTCGGCGAGGAGGCCAACATCAGTCATTTTACTCGGGTTGGCCTCCTTCCTGGGGGGGGGCCCTAATCAATCAAGCCCCCCTGCTGTGATCGACCTCCTCCAACAGTCCCAAGATGGCCCCCGAGGCTCCCGAGGGTGCCCCAAGACTACCCCAAGAGGAAGGCCCCACGAGGCTCCAAAGAGACCCCCGAGAGGCCCCAAGAGAACCCCAAGAGGCCCCGAAAGGCCCAAGAGGCCCCCCAGACGTCCCAGGAGGCCTCGGCGAGAAGGCCACAATCATTAATTTTACCAAGACTTTGACTACATGTTGACCTCTGGTGGGGGGGCTACTTGGACCCCCCCCCCCCTGCTTTGATCGAACACCCCAAAGAGGACCCCAAAATGGCCCCCGAGGCACCATGAGGTGCCCCGAGACGGCCCCAAGAGGTGCCCAGGAGGCCCCAAGAGGCAACCAAAAGTCCCCAAGATGCCCCCCAGGTCCCCTAGAGGCACCCACGACGCCCCAAGAGGCACCTGGGACAGCCAAGAGACCTCCAAGACGCCTCAAAGGGCCTCCAATAGGCTCTCAAAAGACAACCTACATTCGAAGACACTCCGTGAGGCATACAAGATGCCTCTGGCATTTCTGCTCGCCCTCCTCCTCCTCCTTCTCCTCCATCTCTTCCCCATCCGCATCGTATTATAAGTATTCCTCCTCCTCCTCCTCCTGCTCCTCCTCCTCCTCCCTCCTCCTCCTCGTCCTCCTCGTCCTCCTCGTCCTCCTCCGCCTGCTCATCCCCCGATCCCTCCTCCATACTCATCCGCTTGGGACATGATGCCTTACTCAGCCTTTTAGTCCACTACATGCACCTCCACATCCCTGATCAAGGCAACTCGTCTGGGCATCGTTTCTGGATTAGCTGTTACGGTGAAACGGCTAGGATATGAATGAGGATCAGGAAACGTGTAGAGGGTTTCCTGCCACTGTCCCCCCCCCCTACGGCTGCCCCTCCCCCCCGCCCGCCCGCCCCCCCCGGGGCAGGCGCCCGCCCGAGCGCAGTGGCGGAGTTACGCGGCAGCACAACTGGATAAGTTCGTCAAACTTTTCGAACTTCAACTCATCGCGGACGTAGCCGCATACCACCAGGCGCAACTCGCAATCGTAGAAGTCTGCGCCGTAGTCGTGCAAGATCCATGGCTCTATAGTCTTCACCTTGACGTCGGTGAATGTGGGGTTCCAGCCCACGCTCATGGCGGTCTTATACACCCCTCTATCCGGGCCATCTGCTACCTGGGCCCAGGCGTAGTAGATACCAGCCTTACAGGTGCGTGCGAATTCCAGGATCTCTCGTTCCTCGGGCTTCAGATCCTCTGGGGTCTCCCCTTTGTCCCACTTCACCTCCATGTTCGCGGTCGGGAATCCGAGCGTCTTGCTACCGCGGCCGAACCCATGCACAACCTTCGCCCGCAACTTCTTGGGCACATCGAAGTCTTGTTGGGACCTCTCCACGACCAACGAGCTACCCTCAGCGGTCTCAGAGGCCGTGGAACCTTCGGCGGCCATGGCTCTCAAACTGGCTCCCCTGTCCTTGGGCGAACATGTCTGCATTGGGCGATTCCAACCGTTCTCTCTGCTGCCAATCGGAGACGAACGTGTGATGATGAAGACGGCACGTAACGGCATATGTAGCTTCACATCGGCTTTCATTGCTGGAGGTCCCCTATGTAAGATTGCTCTGTCCTGCATACATGTACATACATCTACACCTGCACACATGCTGGTATTGCCTGTCTAATATCCCGTCCACTCTCCCTTTGACCTTTCGAGCGCGTGTCTGTCGCCCACCTCTGTCTCCGCCTCGGTCCTTTTCTGTCGTTCATAGCAGCGGTCACCTGAGAGGACACCAACATATCCTTATGCTCCGGATATTCGGGAAAGCGTGATCCAACGCCGCTTTACTGTGGAAATTCCCCCCGCCCCCCCCCTCTTCATCCGTAACCCAGGATCCCCCCCCCTCCGAAAATCCCCCCCGCCTGCTGGAACCCCCCTCTCCGGAAAACCGAGAGGGGGGGGTCCTCTACCGGTTCGAACACCTCGCCCCCCCCGCCCCACGCTCACCGCCGGCAAACGACTCCCGGGTCCCTACCACCGTCCGCACCACATCCCCCACTGCTGTCCCCAGCACCACTGTCCTCACCACCGTTGTCCCCACTGTTCCCACCACCGTCCCCACTGTCCCCACCAGTGCCCCCACCACTGTCGCACTGTCCCCACTGTCCCCACCACTGTTCCCACCACGGTCCCACTCCCCCCGCTTTCCCCACGGCACCACTGTCCCACTCCCCTCTGTCCCACTGTCCCAGTGTCCCCGCCGCTGTCCCACTGAGCTGTCCCTCTGTTCCCACCACTGTCCCCACCACTGTCCCCACTGCACCTCTGTCCCATTGTCCCACCGCCGTCCTCGCCACCGCCCTGCCCTCACCACTGTCCCCACCACTGTCCCACTGTCCCCATCACATTCCCACTGTCCCCACACCACAATCCCCACCACTGTCCCACAGTCCCCACCACTGTCCCACTGTCCCCACTGTTCCCACCCGTGCCCCCACCAATGTCTCACTGTCCCCACTCTCCCCACCATTGTCCCACCACGGTCCCACTCTACCCACTTTCCCCACGGTCCCCACACTGTACCCACCACTGTTCCACTGTGCTGTCCCACCGTCCCAACGGCCTCACCACTGTCCCACTGTCCCCACTGTCCCCACCACTCTCCCCACTGTACTACTGTCCCACCACTGTCCTCACAAACGCCTTCACCACTGTCCCCACCACTACCGTCCCCATCACTACTGTCCCCACCACTGTCCCGCTGTCCCCTCACCACTGTCCCCACCACCACCGTCCCCACCACTGTCCGCACCACTGTCCCACTGTCGCCGCACCGCTGTCCCCACCACCACCGTTCCCACCACTGTCCCAGTATCCCCACCATTGTCCAACTGTCCCGAGGAGCGGGAATCGTTTGCCGGCGGCGAGGGGGGGGGTGTTCGAACCGGTAGTGACCCCCCCCTGGTTATCGAGGGGGGGCGGGTTCGAACCGGTAGTGACCACCTCCCTCTTGATGATGGACTGGGGGGGGGGGCGGGGCAGAGGTTCGAACCAGTAGTGACCACCCCCCGGTTTTCGAGGGAGGGGGGGGCGTATTGGGAACCCCCAGCGACCCCCCCCCGGTTTTCCGCCAGCAGCGATAGAAGACGCTCTTTCGGATATTCCGAGGACGTGAAACGCGCTATGAAAAAGACAAGGGCGCTTTTTTGTTTGCAAGGTCGGCCTCTTCACCATACCCGATTGTATCCGCCCAAGTGGCTGCATACCTGGTTTGGGTGGTCTGGCTTGGTGGGGCTCTTTTGCTAAAAGACCAAGCAATGGCACACACATATTTTCCCGGAGGTGTGTGCAGATCTCTTGGATCTGCGCTGGGCCTGTCTCCCTGGCGCGAGGAGCGCGCCAGGGGCGGCGACCAGGGGGCTCAGCGCTTCTCCAAGAGATCCGCGCATTTACATACATGCCGTGTTTCATGCGTGGGCTTGCTCGAGTCCGACCTCAACTTGGCGGAACAGGTTTGGGCGGCCTGATGCGGAGCAATATGATCGGCGCGCGAGTCGGCGCGTCGGCGTGAGCGCGCTACTTCTCGCCATCTCCAATGTTTAACCATCACAGGTTCCATCCCGCAATTTTTCTCGCACGTTTCCCTGCCGTTCTATCCCTTCTTTGTCTTCAATTATCGCGTTCTCTCTTTACCCGCTTATGGCTGTTCCTCTCACATCGGTGTCCGGCTTGATGACCATCTTCGATCGGACAAGCATCGCGTCACGGAGGGACGCTAGGGCGATCCACGATGCCCCCGCTGTGGCCCTCGTAGACCTGCCGGAAGCTGCATACTGTCGGGGTTGCTCTTGCTGCTCCACCAGCCAGCTCGCTCTCCCTGCCCTCCTCCTCCCCCTCCACAACCACCTCAGCCTGCTGCTACTCCGTCTACTCCTCCGCCAACTTCCACTTCGTCGAATATCCTCGCGCCGTCGCTGTCGCCCTGCTCCTCATCCTTGTGATCCCCCGTCTCGTCCTCGTCCTCGTCGTCCTCCTCCTCCTCCTCTTTCTGCTCCTCCTCCTCCTTTTTATTAGTCCGACCTGAGCACAGGCTGTGGCGTTCTTGCAGATGATGCGCAAACGAAAAGGGTACCCATGTCCGATTTGGCGAAAGAAACCTGGTGGGCGCCGCGGCGACAGTGATATACAAAGAGGTGAGCAAGATAACTTGTGTAAAGTAGACGCCCGCCATGGGTCGAACGTGTCGGCCTGCATACCTTAGTAGAACCACCACCGTCACTACATCTCCCCCGAATCCGAACCACGAAGGGTGCGTGAACGGAAATGTGAAACGCACTGGAGTCAGAAGGTGCTGAAGAAACAAACGTGGCAGGTGGGCTGCAAACAAAAACGAGCAAGATGCAACGACGTGCCTGAGCGCAATAGGGAAGGGCTGGCCTGTAAGGCTGGCCCCAGGATGGCAAAAAACATGCTGTGCCTGGATAGATGGCAACACGTCCTCCACCGCCACCCACTGCCCACACTCCCCATGTGTGAGCACAGGCAAGCAGCAAACAATGTAAAGTGCTGGCACGCGCTAACTGTAGCAATTCTTGGGTTGCCTCCCATGGTTTTTGAGTTTACACTGGACCACCTAGGTCCCAGGACCTACGTGCTTGTTTTTTTTGTTGTCGGATTGGACACAAGCCCAAAGTAACACATACGATGGTATTAAGGCTGGCCTGTAGCACGGAGTCTCGCCGTCAAGTGGGGCCCGCCCTGCCTTGTGGGTCAGGGGGTCCGGAAAGGAGGGAAGTGGGAGGATAGAGGAAGAAGTGAGGAAGTAAGGGAGCGGGTCTGATCCACCCTCACCTCCTCCATCTCCTCCTCCTCTTCCTCCTCCTCCTCCTCCTCCTCCTCCTGCTCCTCCTCCTCCTCTGAGGGTCAGCGACGGGGGGGGGCACGCTCAGTGTGGAAATAATGACCTGGAATCGGCCATGAGTCGCCGGTAGATCAGCGACAAGCCCTCGATAGCGAATCCGCATATTCTAGGGCACTGTGGGCTATCACCCTGTCGGCGATGAGTGGAAGATCAGGAGTCGCTGCGTCCCCCCCCCCATGAGCCTATCCCACACTGATGCTGCCCCTGTTCTTCCCCTTCCTGGGAGGCCGAGGTGGAGGGGGCCGAGAGAGATGAAGCCTCGGTGGGCGGAGGACGCGCGGGGAAAGGCAGGGCAAGGCAGGGCACGCGATGGAGCATGGCAGTGCAGGTCTGCTGGGGCAGAATGGGCAAAGGGAGGGGGGGGGGCTCCTCCTCCTGCCTTGAGAGGCAGACGAGGGAGATCGACGGATAACGACTGCAATGCAACTGCCCTCATCTGCGTTGGATTCGCATGCAGATCTGCAACATTCCTGCGGGCCAACCGAAAGCCAACGACCGTGGGGCAACCGCGGGACAACCGCGAGACAACCAGCGGGACAACCACGGGACAACTCACGGGAAAGCCCACGGGGCAACCCACGGGACAACCAACGGTACAAACCACGCGACAAACCATGGGACAAACGCGCGACAACCGTCGGGTCGGGCGAAAGGGGGGGATAGCAAAGGGGGGGGTTGAGAATCAGCTCGCGTAGCTGATTTTCCCGGCGCCTCCCAGCGCCGGAGGCGGCTGTGTATCGAGGAATGGGCCCCTCGGTGAGGCCGAACATACAGCAAATTTCGTAACCCCGCCTTTCCCAATCCACCCCTTTCGCCCGGCCCGAAACCGGGAGACAACACACAGGACATTCAACGCGGCCAGCACGGGACCACCCATGGGACACCCACGGGCCAACCCCGAACGCCCCACAGCGGGGCACAGGCTCGTGGCCTCCTTGCCCGACGTGGTCGTAGATCCTCGGCCGACACAGCGTCGCACTCGCGCAGCCTCGCCTCGCGCCGAGAGCGCGGCACGAGCCGAAACCCAATCCTTTCTCACCCCCGGCCACCGAGGCATTCGTAGAGGGCTCTTCGCCTTCGGCCGACCTTCACGGCCTGAGCGGGCCCGGTCTCGTCTCCGCTCTCGTCTTTGACTCCTTCGCTTCGTGCCTGTGCTAGCCTCCGGTGCAGCCCACCGCTCGCTTTGACCCGCGCCTGACCGCCTCGCGCACCCTGGCGTCCGCGGAGCAAAAAGTTAGTTTTTTCAACCGCAGATGCCATTCTCACCTCACTCTTCGGCGATGCAGACGCCCATGAAAGCAGGCCGCCATGTTGTCCTGCTCATTCTGCCGAATGGCTCTGCTGGATGGAGACAGCATGGAATTTCGGGCGATCCCTGGCGAAAACGGCCGTCCAGGCACACACACACACAGCTCCCGCACCAGCGGGGGCCTTACGTACTATTTGCTGGCAAGGGAACGGGAAGGGCGGAAGAAACGGACGGGGAAGATCGGCCGGCTAGCTAGCGACCTCAGCGTCGGGTGCGCCCGTGTCCTCGGCGTCGTCCTGGCGCTACGCAGCACGGTGAGTCAGTGGAGTGGGTAGTGTTCCGCCCTCTTCTTTCCCCCTATCCTGCTGCTGCTGCTCCTCCTCTTCCTCCTCCTCCTCCTCCTCCTCCTCCTCCTCCTCCTCCTCTATAGTCGGAGAGACTTAAACTCGGGTGCGGGGGACTCGGTTTGGCCTGACGGGGTCATCATAAAAATGGCGAGACCCATTATGAGATGTGACGTGAAAACTGGACCGTCAAAATCCAGGACGCGCTCGTCAAAAAACTTCGGCACACCCGAGTTCTGGCTTACTCGAGTCTTTCTCCGATACAGGCTTACATGTGAAGGCGATGCCGCACCTTCCTCCCCACCCCATCCTCCTCTCCCCCTCATCCTCCTCTCCTCCCCCCTCCTCCTTCCCTTCCTCCCATCCTGCTCTTCCTCTTCTCCTCCGCCTCCGCCTCCTCCTCCTCCGCCTCCTCCTCCTCCCTCTGTCCTTTTCCTCGGCTGAGGGAAAGCGCAGGCACGCGGGCTACGCCTCTCTCAGGTGGAGACCCATCCGCCTGAATGCCAATGCGGTCTCCCGAGACATCGGGCCGCTCCAATTTTCTCCATGCGTGGGCCAAGGATGTCTGAACCACTTCCCTTGGGCCAGTGTTTCGTCAGGAGTCGTTTTTGGACGGTCCCAAGGCCCGGTAAGGCCACCACCCCCTGGAGGCCGTAAAGAGCGAAACACCTCCCGACGTGTTTTTTTTCACGACGCGATTATGTCTGGGCTGCGGTCTCGAGTGGTGCAACAAGTCGGAGATTCTCGCCGAGCGATTCCCGCCCATCCTTCTCTCCCGCCTCCAGCCCATGGCGCCGCTGCGCTCGCCCCCCCTCCGCCTCCTCCCTCTCGCCTTGCCCTCCCTCCTCCTGCAGCCGTAACAACGCCGACGGACGACGACGCCGACGCCGACGCCGACTACGACGACAACAACGACGACGTGACGACGACGACAACAACGACGACAACGACGACGACAACGACGACAACGGCGACGGCGACGACGACGACAACGACGACTTCGACGACGACGACGTCGACGAAGACGACGAGGACGACGACGACGACCGCCGATGGCGGAAAACCGGTTCAACAAACGACTGGTTCAACAGAGACCAATCCAACAAACGACCGGCTCAACAAAAACAAATTCAACAGACAACTGGTTCAACAAAGCCTGGTTTAACAAAGACCTGTTCAACAAATGTGGTTCCGCAAGACCGCGTCCACATAATCGCTTCCACAGAACGGACCAATTCCGCACCTCCTCCTCTTCCTCACAGGACGGGTTCCGCAAGATCGGTTCCACGGAACCAATTCCGCAGGACGGGTTCCACAGGACCGGTCCCGGTCCTCTTCCTCCTCCTCCTCCTCCTACTTCTCCTCCTCCTCCCTCGTCTCTCCTTCTCTCCCTTATCACTCATCTGTGCTACATTTTCTTCCTCATCCCTCCCTCCCTCATCCATCCAGCTCATTCCAGGGGCCCTAGGCCTGCAGGGACCTCGAGGGGCGCTCCGGGACTCTGGGGGACGTCCCTGGACTTTGATGGCGATGATGATGACGACGACAGTGCTGTGGACCTCGATCAGGGTGATGATGGTACTGATGATCATGACAACGACCATGATGACGGTGCTGGTGCCTGGTTGGTCAGCTGGCTGGTTGGCTTGACTTTTTCCGTCGCGGCGTGGCAGAGGCGATCCGCGCACGCGCGTCCGAGCGAGACCGGGACACGGAGCCGCGAATTGGTTGCTTTGACACGCTTCCAATACTAATGCCGGTCTGGTGGCGCCCTTGTGGCTGCCCACCGCGGCAGTCGATCGCGCGTCGGGCTAATGCTGATCTGGTGGCGCATGCGGAGCTGCTCGCCGCGGCAGGCCGGTCTGGTGGCACCCTCGCGGCTTCTCACCGCGGCGGCTGAGCCCCGCTCGGTAATAGTGCCGATCGCGCCGCGCCTTCGGGAGCGTGGCGGTAGTAAGGCCGAGCGCGAACTACTGGGTGATTCTTGGGATCCCCTTTGGGCGCTCAGGGGCGTTCTGCGGTCCGTCTTGGAGACGCCCTGGGCCGACCTCGAGGCCTAGTGGCCATCGTGGCATCAGCTGGTCACGTCGTAAATTATTTGGACTCGACATGGAGAGAAACTTATTTCAAAGGCTTCGGCGGGAAGTCCTTGGCCAATTGGAAATATCCTGGGGCGGGATCTGCCCGCCAAAACGCCCCTTGCTCTAATGTCCGTGAGGGTCCGTCCGTCAGGGTCCGCCCGCCCGACCCGACCCGTCTGGCTCGATCCGCCCGTTAGGACCCAGCCCGCCGGACCCGCCCGTTAGGGTCTGCCTGCCAAACCCACCCTCTTGGGAACTCGTGAAAGCTCGATGACGCGCCAAACTTTGATGTCCAGCCCGCCTTACCCCACCCGCCCGTTAGGGTCCCGCCCGCCCGACACGACACGCACGTACGTTAGGATCCTGCCTGACCCGACCCGAGCCGCCCGTTAGGGTACTCGCGGCCCAGCTCGATGATGCGCCAAACTTTCATGTCCCACCCGCCTGACCCGACCCGCCCGGTAGGGTCCCGTCTGCCGGACCCGACCCGCACTTTAGGAAGGCCTGGGCGACCATGCCTATGTCGTAGGCACAGGCGCAGGGAATAGAAGGCGTCGTGTTAAGCCTGGACTCTAACCTGTGGAGGATCGGGTCGATGCAGAGCACGAATAAAAACGACGAAAGCGGACAGCCTTGTTTAATTCCCCGCCAAACCCACCAGCCTTCCTCGTGCGGCCCGCAGGATACCGACATTTAAACCTTATGATAGAGAGCAGCCACCGCCTTACGAAGTTTGTGAGGGAATTGCATTGCACGAAGGACGAACATGATCATGGTGTGGAAAAGGGTGGGGAACGCCGCCTTAATGTCAAACGTGACAAAGCCCGTGCGCCTCAACCCGTCCTAGATGAACCATTCCACGGCCCTGGATTCCAAAGCAATAGCATTGTTGGTGAAGTTTCTCCCTCGAATGAAGCCCTGCTGGATTTCCGAGCAGATCTCCTGGATGACACGGGTGACTGCACGGCTGACAGACTTATTATCGGAGTTGCCAAGCGTGATAGGCCGTGTCTGTGAAGGGGCTCGAAATACAGACTCAACATCATCGGCTTGGTGTTCACCTTTGGGCAAAAAGACAGCCACTCCGTGGTTGAGCTTATCAGGAAGCCGACCTCGGTCAAACAGGTCTTGGTATACAGAGAACAATACTTCCAGAGATCCATTACCCCCTCGAGACCAGGCTGAGCACGGGATCCCGTCTGGACCAGGACACGAGTCGCTAGCAGCACGCGCAGAAGCACAATGTTCTTCATACTCCAGCTCCCAAAACATGAGAGGGGGAACTTGCCGCAGAACATGCCGTAGCTTGGCAGGGCGAACGGACTGGCCTTTCGCGAAGGCATGCACTTGCCCCCAATGCTGGGCAAGCAGCCGAACGGCATCGCGAGGATCTGTAACTTGCTGGCCAGTCGGGTCGGACAAACCAGACATCGCAATCCCCCTCCTCCTCGTTCCCCAGGCACTCAAGTAACACGTTAACTTATTATTGATACCTTGCTTCTGAACCGACGGTTGTTCCGATTCTTCAACTTCGACAAGTTGCTGCTCAAGCTGGGCAGTCTTCACATTCCCTAGAAACGCATGAAGGCCCAGTAGATCAAGCCACATACCAGACTGCATATAAAAACATCTCTGAAGTTCAGGAGGAGGAGAAGGATGAGGATGAAGAGGAGGAGGAGGAGGAGGAGGAGGAGGAGGAGGAGGAGGAGGAGGAAGATAGTGGTTCGAGGATCTATGCTCGGCATTCGATGCTTCGCCCTGCGTGTCCTGGACCAGGGCGGTCAGGCGCTGCGCGTCGGCGCCGCTCAGCGCGGACGCCTGCACCATGGCGCTGAGGGCCTCGAGCGGGGGACCCCGCGCCCCTCAGGGAGCCGGTCCCGGGTGAAGGGGTCCGGGCCTGCGGGGGTCCCACGCCGTGAACAGAAAACATGACGCCGGGGGCTGGGCTCGGGAGTCAAGCGTCCACTCCTGGCCCTCTGCTGGGGCGCGTTCTGGCCAGAATCTGGCGGCGAATCGAGCCAGTGGCGACGGGTAGCCTGCACTCGGCGGTGGACAAACCTCCCTTTAGTCAACCTCCCCTCAGTGAAAACGGCCTGGGACCGAAACCGACGGAACTGGACCCGCAAAAACGACGGCCGCGCCGCCCTCTCGCGAACCGAAAGCGGCCAATTCCTCAATCGACGTGTCGGGGTAGAAGGTCTGTCCAACCCCGGTGCACCACGGCGCTGAGGGCCTCGGGCGGGGGGGGCCCCGCGTCCCCTGGGGGCTCCGTGCCCATGACGTCGGGGCCTGGGCTCGTGGGTCACGGGTCCGCTGCTGGGCATCTGCGGGGGCGCGGCCCCACCAGGTCCCGGAGGCTCGAGCTGCGAGCTTCGAAGCCTGGCGCCGCGGCATCGGCCCTCGGAGCTCGAGGGTAAAAATGCGAACCCTCGAAGTCCGAGGGTCGAATTCGAGCTTCGAACTTCGAACGGGCATCGGGGGTCTGGGGGGCCGGCGGCAGCCTTGGCGCCAGCGCGAGGCCGATGCGGCAGCGAGGGGCAGCGGTGAGCACAGCCCGCTGGCGGACCGCGCCACGGTGGCAGGGGAAGCATCGGCCAGAGAGGCAGTTGGCTGCAAGCGCCCTCGGCGTCGTGCAGAAGCCATGGCGTCGGGGGTCTGGGTCCCTCTCCACCTCCGCCTCTCCATCTCCTCCTCCTCCTCCTCCTCCTCCTTTTTCTCCTCCTCCTTCTCCTCCTCTTCCTCCTCTCCTTCTTCTCTTCCTCCTCCTCCTCCTTCTCCTCCTCCTCCTCCTTCTCCTACTCAACCTCCTCCCCTCCATTTCTCCCTCCGCCGTCCCCTCCCCCTCCCCCTCCCCCTCCCCCTCCCTCCCCCTCCCCCTCCTCTCCCTCTCCTCCTCCTCCTCCTCCTCCTTCCTCCTCCTCCTCATTCTCGAGCCTCTCTGGTCGCCCCCCCCCCGTCTGCGCCGCTCCTGCCACTGTCGCTCCTCCCCCCCCTCCCTGCTCCTCTCCCTCCCCCTCGCCCCGTCTCACCTCCGCCTGCCCCGCCGGGCCGCTCCGCCTCCGCCTTCTCCCGCCAGGAGGCTTGCCGAGATCCGCCTCCGACGAGCCGAGCATCGCCTCCCGAAGACGCGTCGGGCATCGATCGGCACGCGCTGCGGCAGCGAGCAGCACCGCGGCTGTTGGCCCTGGCGATCGCGGGGTCGTGCAGAGCACAAAGGAGGAAGCCTTGGAAGCAAATGCATGGGAACAGCCACTCTTGCCACAGACGCTTGCTCTTGCAAGACCCATCGTTCTCGACTAATCCTCGAAGGGCGCCCTTCCACGTCAAATCAGACCAGCACGTTCGTGAGGAAGATGGGGAAGAATGATGCAGACAGGCGAGGCAACAATCGCACCAAACGAGCCAAGGAGCGGCGAACTGGTCGGACGTCAGTCAGGGTGGTGGTTGTTGGCGGCGGGGGCGCCGTAGCAGCAGGTGGGCTGGGAGTAGGGCGGGGGCACCGAAGGTGGCGGTGCCGATGGGAAAAGGGACTGACGCGTTCTCGGTTGGACTGCAGGGGCCTTTTCGCAATACCATCCCAGCTAGTCCGAACCCTCCCACCAGGCTCCCCAGATGCCCAGAAGAGCTCCCAAGGAGCCCACCTGCAAACCTCGGGAGCGGCCAAAAGGGGGGTGTCCAAGAGGGGGGGGTGCAAATCATGACCGGAGGCATGTGCGCGGCCCAGCGGGGGGGCCAGGGATGTAATGAAATAAGAAGAGGCGCCATGAAATCTGAGGAAATATCATGGCCATCGCCATGATATCCACCCCCCCTAGTCGTCACCCCCCTCTTTGCCGCCACCGAAAACCCTTGGAGACCACAAGTCCCGATGTCATGTGAAACGATCCTCTGGGCCGCTTTCGCAGGATGTGGCCTGTGTCCACCGGGGAAACGATCTGACACATGCTACAACCCTCTTGAGATCCAGGGGAAGGATGTAGAACGTGATTACGATTATTTAAACCCTGGGGAGGACCTACTACCCCGTTTTTGCGAGCTTGCCGAAGAGCGTGTCACGCGCCACGGCCCTCTGGAGCCCAACGACGCAGAGGCGTCACATGTTGCTGCCTTCTGGGCGATTGTCAGATTGCGATCGCCTGGAGACCCCTCCCCAAACGGCAACAACATTTTGCGGGCTGCTGTTCAACCCCAGCGAGGCCCGCAGACATTGTTGCACATCTGCACATCGACTGCCCCCAAGCAACGAGTCCATCAGATGGGGCCTGGGCCCTCAGTCCGCAACAAGAAGCTGCGCCAAGGGTTATGTTGCTCTCATCGTGCTTAAGGACCACATCCCAGACATAACTTCGAGCTCCCAGAAAAGTGTCGAAAGAGTATCGAAACAGCGTCTCCCAGGGCCCGACACATGAAAACCCTCGAGTCTTGGGGTGCGCTCGAAATTCCTTCTGGCGATCAAGGCTAAAGTAGGTTGGAACATCATAACCCAAGTGGGGGAGGCTGCGAGAGCCTGCTCCAAATTCTTCGCGCCACCCGTCTGCAGCAGGGAGCCGTGCTTCTCCAGGATGCCTCCCCCGCGCGGAGAGGGGAGAGCCAAGAGCCTGGCGGGGCTGCCGCCGTGTGGGGGGAACAGAAGGCAGGGGGGAAGGAGGGAGGGGAGGAACGAGGAACTACTGACTACCTACCAGGCGACCCCAACCCAACCCGAAGGCCCGAATTTGAGCAGAATTTCGGGTTGGGGGGGGGGGTACGGGTTCCATGTGTTTGTTCAACGCGACCCACCCCCACCACTGGAAATGGAGGGCAAGTCGAGGCCTTCTGGTCGGGTTGGGGTGGTTTGGTGGGTGGTGAACTACGCAGGGTCATGGGAGGATGACAGGGGGATGGCAAATGGGCGAATGCGACGCGGTATCGAATGCATCGGGAGGCCAACCCGTGCGGGTAATACGTATGCCACTGGGCCCCCAAGCATAACTATGCTGACGACGGTGTGCGAACCTACGGGGAGAGGGGGGCAACAACATGCAACTTCTGGGACGCCAACCCTGGATTCGTGTCACGCCTCCACCTCCTCGTTCATGCTCAGCTGCTAACAGAGACTCACCCATGGTCATATTCAATCATACGCAGACCCTCTCATACTCAGACTCGCTGCCACTTCCCAGACTGTCCCACACGTGACCAACACGATATAGGCGCTTTGGCACGTGAGGATCCCGATGGGGTGACCGCCATAAGGTTGCTACACGGGCCAACTCACAACCCTGCTGCGGGGATGTCTGAGGCGAAACGCCGTGTTGGCGCCTCGTACTCATCCCTCTTGAGGGAACAACTATGGCCGCGATGACACAGGCACGGCACTTGAGCCTCACAAGGTGTAGCCGCCACTGGGCATGTCGCGGTCCAGTTCGCGCCCAGATTGCGGGATTATCTCAAGCGAAACACCCAATGCGGCGCCTCGGACTCTTCTCTTTTGAGGGCCGCATGGTCACCACGATGTAGCAGGCATGGCAATTGAACATCCCAAATGGAAACCACCACGACAATATGATACGGACCTGTTCGCGGGGACGTCTCAGGCGGAGCACTGGCCTTGGCGCGCGCATCGGAATCCTCTCTCTCTCTCTCTCTTCAATGTCCAATACCACCGCGATGTAGAGAGCATGGCACTTCGGCATCCCAAAGGGTAGCCACCAGTAGGCATGGCACGGGCCTTTCGCGCCCAGACTGCGAATGCGCGAGGACGCCTATGGCGGACCGTCAGTTTGGGGGAGTAGACGCGTCTCTCTTTTTTTCAGCCGCATGACCGCCGCGACGTAGAAGGTCTGGCACTTGAGCATTCAAGAGAGAACCCAATCCTACTCAGACCCACGTGCATTCGGACAGCCCATTACTGCCCCACGCATACTCAAATACTCATGGGAACGGAGCCAACCAGACATGACATGCACATACGGGGATCTCCACACCGATCATGTGTTGTCCCATAGTGTCCACTTTTGTGCGTTTCTACCAAGTGGATAAGATACGGGGAGGACAAGAAGCGACGGGACCATGAAGGAACCGCTCGCGCGTGTGCGCACGAATCCCGCGAAACGAGCATATCAAGTGGGTGCAAATGTTTCGGTGCGACCGCTTTGTGATCCGTTGAGGTGCCACCTTATGTATTGGGCGTGGCCAGTGAATGCAACGTATGGGGTGCAAGTTATGTGGTGCGGCCTGCGTGCGGCAACTTACGGGGCACAATGTGTGGGGCGCCACTTGAGGGGTGTAGCCGTGAGTGTGAGCGTAACGGGGCACTGCGGGCGATGTCTTTGGAGGGACTCCATGAGGGGTGGACCCTGCGGGCATGACTCACAACTGCGCGTTTTGTCTCGCAACGTGGACACCCAAACGCGATTCGTGTTTGGGCCATCCCGGGGCCTCGTGGGGGCCCCTGGAGGCCGAACTTGGCCCACGTTCACAGCGATACGAGATCTGAGCTGGAGGGGCTCCATGGGGGAGTGGACCCCGTGGGCACGAGCGGGGCCCTCCTGGCAGGGCCCCTGGGCAGGACCCTATATTGACTACCTACCAGACCACCCCAATCTAATCCGAAGGCCTGAATCCCACCAGCCCCCTGGGCGTCGGTGGTTTAGAGCGTGTCCTCTTCCACCCCTCCTTCTGACCCTTCGGGGAAGGGTTTATCACTGTTCCCTATTAGTATACACCCCCTCCCCCAGGCGACTGGGAGCCAATCCAAGTCAATGCGGGGACCCCCCACCATCCCTTGTAAAAGAACAGTGATACCACCATCCCTGCCAACAAAAACAC
>CAUYUJ010018486.1:162500-173338 GCA_963575745.1 Prorocentrum cordatum
CGCCATCACAGCGAGAGCAGTGCTGGACAGGTTTGCCGAATTCGGTCTTCTGCTCAACTTGGACGTGGGCAAGACCGAGGCACTCTTTGCCTTCGCGGGCCCAGGCTCCACGCAGGCCAGGAAGCTACTGTGGCATGAAAGCCAGGGCACGATTCATCTGCAGTCCCAGCACTTCCAGGACGCCACCGTCGGGGCCGTCCACACCCATGTCGCGCTGGGCTCCGTGATCGACGACTATGGGGCAGCCCACGTACCCTGAGCTGTATCGGCGAGCTGCCATTACCAGCACGACTCTGAACAGACTGCGGACCAATGTCTTCCAGGATCCGCAGCTGGACCTGGCCACCAAGATGACCTTCGCGGACTCGCTCGCGTACTCCTCGCGCTGCTTCTAGCAGGGCAGTTGGCAAGGGCTGACGCAGGCAGAAGCACGATGCAAACATAGCATGGTCATGGCACCTCATTGGGCAAGAGGAAACCTGCCGATGCCGAAGGGAAACTCCAGTTCGAGAAGATGCCGGACGCTGAGGACGAGGTGTTCCTGACAGAAGTCCAGCGCAGCAGGCCACCTGAGTTCGTCGTAGTGGCGCGCATGCGGCTCTTCGGAGAGTTGCCCCAAGGGGGGCCGTGGCTAGCCTTCGCGCTGATGGCCAAGCTGCTCATGCTGCCGCGACACATATACATCCTGGCCGAAGCTCCTTATGGATGACATGCGCTAGCTGCCGACGCTGGCCCCAGACTTCACAAGACTTCCCTGATCCCAGCGATGGTCTGGGCAGCTGCGAGAGTGCGGTCAGGAGCTCGCACACCTCCTGGAAATACCGACTCAACGACGCACTGAAGGCGTAGGCAGCAGCGCTGGGAAGGGAGATGGCCGCACGAATGGCGGCCAATGACTTCTGCAACATGGTCCAGCCAATTGGTGCGCCATGGTTAACGACAGGGCTTTCCCTTCGACGGGGGTTCGATGCAAACCAGCGTCTAGACTTGCCCGTGGTGCCAGCAAGACTTCAAGATGAACGAGGCCTGAGGGTCCACGTCTCCCAGAACCACTGGACGATGGTTAGGCTTGCCATAATATGGACAACACACGACGACAACCAATGCTAATGCTGTCGCACGCAGTTCGCGAAACGTCACCACCTCACGGACCTCCAATACCTGGTAGCCACCATCGAGGACGGCATCGGCCCGCAATTGCAGGATGATGCGGTCAGCAAGCAGGACGTCCTACCCAGAAGGCTGCTCAGGAAGCGGGTCGACATGCCAGCGATACGTGCTCATGGGCCAGAACCAGAGCATCAACCATCGACCTGCTGAGCGAGAAGCGGGTGATACCACCCCTGCCGCCACCACCGCCAGTGGTACGAACTGGAGCAGCTCAGAACAGACAAGTTCTCGGGGGTGGCAGCACAGGCAGTGCCATGGCGGATTCAGCGGGCCGAGCTCTTCGTACTCAACTGTTTTGCGGCCACAGGCGCACGGGCGGCATCCAGCAAGCGCTGGAGACTTGGCCCGCCTTTGCTGTGGTCTGTGCCACGGTCCACATCATGATACTGAACATCAACGTTGCCATCGACGCGGGCAGGTGCGACCTGATGCTGGCGGACAGCTCGAAGCCCTTCACTGACGGCCTCAAGCGCCGCCAGATCGTCCTGTCGGGCGGAGGCGCGCCTCGCGAGACGTGGAGCGCGGCTCGGGGGTCAAGTGAGCCAGGACCTCCGCCGCTCAGGCCACACGACGAGCACTGGGGCGTGCGGCCCACCACGCCGGCGCAGCGCGCTCGGCTCGAGGCCGGTGGCAACCTCCTGGTTGCGCTGGTGCTGCTGCTGGGCGCCCACCTGGTGGTGAGCACGGCTAGGAGGCTGCAGGCGGTGGCGAGCTGGACGAGGGAGCCGCCGCCGGCGCTGCCGAGCGCGCCGTGCGGCACCAAGGCCGACTTCGACCTGTGCGAGCACGGCCAACCGAGCCGCGCCCTGACTGGCCCACATGGGCTCCGCATGGCGTGGCTGCACGGCCGACTGGTCGCGACCCCAGGAGGAGGACAACGCTCCCATGGGCGCGGCGCTCACACCACCTTCGAGGGCCTTCAAGATGGCCCAGAAGAAGGTCTACCACCCTTGCCTCTACAGCTGCATTGCCGAGAGCATCCTGGAGACGCTGCAATCGTTCCTGGACTCGGCGTTGCCAAAGGCTCCTAGGATTGAATCCCCCCTCCTCGTGCAGGGTCTGTCGGATCTTTCTGTCACGGCGCTTCCGGATGGGGATGGGGGATATGAGGGAAGGTCAGGCCTTTGGGCCCTGGACTTCGCGAGGCAACAGGACCGAAGAAGGCCTGATCCCGAGCGGGCCCGCTTCGAGCCCCCCCCTGTACTGCGGCCCAAGAAGTGGCCCTGGTTCCCAGGCCCTCCCGGAGCCCGTGGCTGACCCCACGGGTGAGGAAGTCCACATCGCTGCGGTCATCGGTTCCTTCTCCCCCTTCGCCCCCGCCTTCCCTCCGCCTCCCCCTCGCCCCGCCTTGACTGAGGCCCAGCGATGCAAGATGCAAGATGCAAGATCCACATGGCCCAGCGATGCAGGATCCTGCGTCTGGATTGGGACCGCGGCTCCGCCATCAGGGCCAGCTTACGGAGGACATGAGCAGGCCCCTCCCCGCTGAGCCACCAAGTGGCCCAGCGATAAGTAGCAGCAATCCTGTGGACAGACGCTGAGATCGCCTCGCCTCTCCCCATCCCCCGGCCCCCTCACCATCTACCTCCGCCTCCTCCTCCTCCTCCTCCTCATTCTCCTCCTCCTCCTCTTGCTCCTCCTCCTCCTCCTCCTCCTCCTCCTTTCCTCCTCCTCCTTTCCTCCTCCTCCTCCTCCTCCTCCTCCTCGTCCTCGTCCTCGTCCTCGTCGTCGTCCTCCCTCCTCCTCCCCCTCCTCTTCCTCCTCCTCCTCCTCCTCCTCCTCCTCCTCCTCCTCCTCCTCCCCCCCTGACGCTGACGCTGCTGCAAGGATATCCACTGAAGGATGCTACCCTCCTCCTCCTCCTCCTTCTCCTCCTCCTTCTTCTCCCCCTACTCCACATTCCCTCCTTCTCGTCCGCTTTCATTATCATCCTCATTATGTCGCTCCCTCCTTTCATATTTCACTCCTCATTCTCATATTCATGTTCCTGTTTCTCTTCCTCCTACTCCTCCTCCTTCCACGCCTCCATCATGTCCTCCTCTTACTCCTGCTCCTCCTCCCCTTCCTCCTCCTCAAATGCTTCTCCCTCTGTCACTCGCTCTCCCTCCTTCCCTCCCCTTGCCCCCCTCCATATCCATCTCGCGCCCTCATTCACCCACTCACTCCCTCTCCCCATATCCTTCCGGCTCCCTTTCTCTCTGTCCCTACGTTCCGTCCTTCCATGCCTCGCCCTCCGTCCATTGCCTCTCCCTCCCACGCCAGCCTCCCACTTGGCATGACCGAAAGTGTCCTGGTGGAATCGGGTCCTGGCACTTTGTGCCTTACCCCCCCTATTATGCCGACCTCGTACTCTCCGCCCTGACCATACAAGCACGCACTCTGAAATGCCTGGTTCAAATCAACATCGGGACCCCGTCGATGGGGACTTTGACAGACCAAGACATTGGCACGCCCGAAAAAACTGCGGCCGCGAGCCGAGAGGCTACCCGATATTCGTGCCCTCCAACAAGAACTTTCCGAGCGATGGTTTCTTGCGTCGTGATTTCCAGGTGCCCCGGCCCGGGCCACAGCCCCAGCCCGCCCCCGAGGAGACAGACGGCTCTGCTCCTCAACTTCCTCCTTCTCTTGCGCAGGCTGCTGAGCGATCCAGGCGCTCGTAGCGTCAGCTCCTCTTCCTCCTCCTCCTCCTGCTCCTGCTCCTGCTCCTGCTCCTCCTCCTCCTCCTGTTCCTCCTCCTGTTCCTCCTCCTTGCTCCTTGCTCCTCCTTGCTCCTTACAATTCAAGACGTCCCAGCGATCTTGGGGGCCCGGGCTCCCGCACAGCGCGTTGGAAACAAAACAGGGCATCCCTTACAGGCAGGCTGCTTGTCGGCGGCGTCCAGGGGGGGCGTCGAGGAGGGGAACTCACAGCCCATGGCCCGAGGCATGTGCGTGGACGAAGGGAGGGGCAGAAGATGAGGGGGGCATGGCACCTGGGATCTACCGTGGTCCTGGCCATACTATCCACATTACCCCCCCCTTCAACGAATGGCGGCTCTCGGCTCATGACAAAGAATCTCCAACGGCCGTTCGGGACGATCCGGGCACTCCTGGAACTTGGAATGAACGACTTGGTTGCTCGTCAGTCCGCTGGTGGTCACTTGTCTGTTTGTGCGGAAAGACACTACTGCCCAAGCACGCCTCACCGCAGTTTCGGGAACGCAAGCTGTCCACGCATGACCCCCGTCCCCCTAGCCACCATTTTGGATTACGAGAAATTGTGGTTAGGAGTTCTGGGGTTATCTTGTGATGCTTCCAACGCCCGAGCCACCATATCGGAAATTCGAAGAAACACCCTCGGGGAGGCGCATCTGCTGGAAGGCATCCCGAGGCGAGATGACCTCAGAATATGAGCGAAAACCTCGCCCTCCCTCGAGACTGTTGTTTCAGGGTCTGGCGATTACCTGGATTATCGGGCCCGCCCGCCCACCTACCGGAAAACCTGACGCTGCCGCGGTTGCGCAGGTCCGAAGGGGGTACGCAGTACTGGTGTCCGCGGTCATGCGTGGGGCTGCCCAAAGCGAGAAGGTTATGTTTTCGGCCAGCGCCTCCCCCCTCTCCCCCCCAACGGATAACCCGAGGTATTACCAAACAACAAAACACGTTCTCTTCGTGGAGGCGGGCAAGGGGTTTGGGACCCCAGAAAATCTATTAGGAAAGGGGGGGGGGGATGAACGCAAATTCGCTCAAAATCGGTTCCCGGACCCATCCTGGGGTTCATCGGACCCCGGATCAGTTTTATTCACGGGGCCCGAAGCGTGCCCCGGGAGGCCGAAAAAGGCAAAAGACCTTGCCGAACCCAGAACCTCGCACCTGCCGCCCTTCCTCAAATCCCCAGACGGCTCCCAAAACGGTCTCCTCTACACGTCGGTCGGAAGAAGTGGGTAAACACATGAAGTGGAAAGGCAGATCAAGTAAATTAGATTCAGGCCCTCCCAGAGAATAACAACATGCAGCAACACCATATCGATTATTGAAGCAGGAAGGCGCTTGAAGTAGATTGGCATCTGAGAATCCAGAAATACCTACAGCAAATTCGCGCCGTGCCGACTTCGGCGCTGGTGCTGACACCGCGGAGCTCGGTCAACCTTGAACGATCGGCCGTCCCCGAAACGTCAGATCGTTCAACATCGACCGATCCTGGATCGCTGGCGGCATTCAACGATGAACGCCGCGGCGGGGTTGCCGCTGGACCCACCGTACTGTCAACGACCAGCGTGTATCGATGACGAAACAAATCCCCCCGAGCTCAGGGGAACTCCCCTTCTCAGGCAAGCCGCCGCGCGAGGTGGCCCCAAGCGCGCTGCGCCTGCTAAACAGAGCAAGATGATGATGATGAGGAGGAGGAGGAGGATGAGGAGGAGGAGGAGGAGGAGAAGGAGGAGGAGGAGGAAGAGGAGGAGGAGGAGGAGGAGGGGGAGGAGGACGAGGAGGAAGAGGAGGAGGAGGAGGAGAGGCGGAGGAGCAGTTGCGAAGCAACATCACAATGACAGAAAGGCAACGTATCGACTGTGATCGTCCAGGTGCCAACGGCGGACCTGAGAGAGACCGTTCTATGCAACATTGAATCTGAAACACCTCGTCAATATGTCTATATATTATCGTGTCTTGCGGGTGGCCTTGTCGGGTCAGGGGAAAAGTGAGAGTTGGAAAAAAAGGGATGATGATGCTGTCGCTGCTGCTGCTGCTGATGAAAATAGGAGGAGGATCAGTACGATAATCAGTCTGAGGCCGAGGATGGGATGAAGAAGTGACAACCAAGCGCAACACCGAACGACCTCCCTCCTCCAGGGAGGCCGCCGCGCGGCGGCGGCCCGGGGCGCCCTGCCCGCGAAGCCTCGGCCTCGCGGATGTGGGTCGCTGCCTGGGGAGGAGGCATTCCTCCTCCTCCTCCTTTCCGTCCTCCTCCTCCTCCTTCCCATCCTCCCCCTCTTCCTCCCCCATTATCCTCCTCCTCCTCCTCTTCCTCCTTCTCATCCTCCTCTCGCTCCTGCAAGTCCAGGGAGGTTTGATTCAGAATCGGCGCTCGTAGATCACTGGCGAATCCCGATATATCCTGCGCAAGCCCCCCGAGATCCCGCGCGATTCCAAACTTAGGCTAGCCTACTCCAGCGCATTGTCTCCTTAATCGGTCCCAGAAGTCCTTAACCGTTCTGACGAAGACCTCCCATCACTTGCATCCTAAGAGGAGGGGCGGAAAAAGGGGGGAGGGGAAGGGAGGGGAGGGAGGCGATGGGGCGGAGCGGGCGACCCCGCAAATGTGAACTTGATGTCCAATGTTCGAACTCGGGTGGCCCCGCCCCAGATGAGAAGCTTGCCCCAGGGAAAAGGGTCCAGACCTCCAGGGGTCGACACGGTGAAACAGCGAACCAGCGTGGGAGTTTTGTCGAGGAGGGGGGGGGGGGGGGGGGGGGGGGGAGGATGAGGAGGGGAAGGGGGGGGGGGGGGGGGAGGGGGGCGGAGGGGAGGAACATCGGGGGGGAAGTCCCTCTGCGGCCCTCAGTTGGCGAGACTACGCCTGGGCGCTTCGAACAGGCGCACGAGCAGACGCAGAGTGGAATGTCCTCCTCCTCCTCGACACGACATTGCGGAAAGGTTCGATCCGAACCGCCTACGAAAAGCGAAAAGCCACGCTACTCCTGCTCCTCAGCAGCAGCGGCAGCGGCAGCGGCCGCGACGGTGGCGGCGAGCGCGGCAGCACGGGCCGCCGCGCGGCGCCTGGCGTCGGGAAGGCGAGCTGGTGGTGGGCGGTCCACCGCCATGCCTGCCGACGCGGGCCTGAGGACGGGTGCACCGCCTCCCGCGCGGACGAGCCGTGAAGCCTGCCACGGCTCGCACCAGGGTGCCACTGATGACCCACCTGATACCTCCCACGAGCCAGCCCCCTCAACACTCGCCCCCCCCCCCCCCCACACACACACAACGCGCGAACACGCACGCACGCGCGCACGCGCACGCGCGCGCCCGCCCACCCCCCACGCGACGAAGCAGATGCGGGCCCCGGGCCGACAGCGGACAGGGCTGGCGCAGTGCCCGGCCCGCTCGCGCCGCAGACGGCGCACGCAACGCACCACTGAGCAGTGGTGGCTAATTTGAAAGGGTGGACAACATGCAGCCTACCTCCAGCGATCGCCACACGAGCGTGCCCCATGTCAGCAGAGAGCAGGCTCGGGGGGGTGACGAGGGGAGGAGGGGGCAGGACGACCAGCGGCGGGGCGCGGGGTTTCGCCTCGCGCCGCTGGGCAACATGAAGAGAGTCACACGCCACCATGGCGGGCCCGACCTTGGCGACCCACGTGGCGAACTCTGTGAGAATCCTGGCACTGGATTCAACCTTGGCACGATCTGAGCAGGGAAGACGCGCAAAGTCAGAGGCCTGCTTGGCGTATTCGTCTGCAAGATCATTGCCCGCCTTGTGAAAGGCAGAAACTCGGCCGCTCTCAACGGCTGCATGCGTGGCGTGACTGGGATCTTTGGCCAGAGAGACCGCCCCCGCCCCCCCCCCCCACCCCAGTCCGCAACCTTTTGCCGCAGCATGCGCCGGAGCTCTGCCCAGGCACTCTTCGCGCAGCGCGTCTTTTGAGGGCCGCGCTCGAGCACGCCGTCTACTACAAAGCCAGAGTCGCTGTAGAAGGCGGTGCCAGGCAGCGAGAAGCACAGACCCTGCAGCAACGCCCATGACTCAAGAGCGTCGATGCCGGCTGCGGGGTGCTGAAAAGAGCCAGCAGAGATAGCCTCACCACGAAGAGAATCCTGGGACACCTGAACGCAAGACCAGCCGAGGCCCTGCTGGGCCAGCGACAAGAAACCGTCGCGCAAACTACCGTCCAGAAAAAACGTGGCCCTGCAAGAAACCACCCCCGAGGCCTGGAGGCCGAGGAGCAGGGCCCAGGACGGGCATCGGCATCAGAAGCCGTTCAGCGAGCAGGCGCGGCAGCTCATCGGAACACGGGCGAGCGGGCCGACCTGCGAAGGATGGTGGTGAGGCCCCGCGCGCTTCCTCCTGAAACTGACACGACAAGTGCCGATGCGATAACGTACCTGGGGCCTCGTTGCACGCTAAGCAAAGATTCTGCGATGAAAGATTGGCGTCATGTTGGCGCTGCTGAGGCCACTGACCGCCTGAAACTACACTGCGAAGATCAGCTGCTCCTTGAGGGCTGACCCTTTTGCTGCGGGCAACCTTCAGGAGGGGAAATCAGAAGGCACCGTTTTGAAACTCAGGGCGCTCCAAGTGGTCAGCCACCCTTTTCCAAATCCAACACTCCACAACCTGATCCAACACCAACGCCAGAGTGCGAGGGGAGAGGTCGAGAGGAGAGAAATCCCCGATCAATGGGTGGTGCCACTGGAGACCTTTCATGCTACTACCGAGCCTTAATTGCCGAAGCCACACTAGCACTGAAGGGGCCCCGGATGCTCTGCCACGGGGAGGCGTGCTGCGATGGCCTGCCCGGCCTCCACTGAGGTTGGAGAGGGGCATCCACGAATCCCAAACAGCGGCGGCAAGGGCCATCAGCGGGCCTTTGCAGAGCTTGCACGCAGGATCGACCATGTCGACATCCGAGAGCTGCAACATGAGGGAAATAGACCTGCCGTCAACTCGCGCAGCCTCTACCTGCGCCTGCTGGTGCCGAACCTCGCGCAACTCTGTGTTGCTCGTGCCCAGGACCTGATGCCCATAGGACACAGAAGACAAAAACGCAGACTGGAGCATGTGGCGCAGTTGCTTACGCTTGAGCAGGCGACCGAACGTGAGCAGCTTGCAGTGTCGAGTGCGCGCGGGCGGTGCCCTCTCGTGCCTGACGCGCCATGCCGCAAGTCTACCGCCAGCGTAGTCAATGCCGAGATTGCGCTCGGTGTCAACTCCCTGGGCCGCGCAGCGCCTCAAGCGGCCCTGAAGCTTACGGCGAAGCTCGACGGCCGACGCGACAAGCTTGCTCTTGGACCGCTTGATGCGCAGACCGACTCGCTCTAGCTCCGCGTGAAGTAGCTCGGCAACACCTGTGAGATGTCTGATAACATGCTCCTCCCGACCGCAGAAATGGAAACCGAAATCGTCAAACACCACACCTATTTCAACGGTCGGGAAGAAACGACTGACCGCATCGAGTGGCTGGAGCAGCACCAGCTGCAGCATTAAAGTGGCAAAGTGACACCCTGGAGTGACAGCCTGCAACGTGTGTATAAACTGGGGCGCTCTGCCGTCCAGGTCAAGAATGCGAAGGGCACGGTGCAGCATAATAGGCAACTTCAGCTGTCGCAGATGGAAATTAGTGGCTACCGCAGCTGTCAGGAGCCCGGCATGCGAGATCTGCTCAAAGGCTTTCTCCAAATCGAGGAGTATCAGCCCGCTGGCGAAGCCGCGGCCCTGAGCCCACTCTGTCTTGGCAGACTGAATCCAGACCAGCTTCTCGGAGCTTCAGCTGTCGCAGATGGAAATTAGTGGCTACCGCAGCTGTCAGGAGCCCGGCATGCGAGATCTGCTCAAAGGCTTTCTCCAAATCGAGGAGTATCAGCCCGCTGGCGAAGCCGCGGCCCTGAGCCCACTCTGTCTTGGCAGACTGAATCCAGACCAGCTTCTCGGAGCCTCGCCCAGCCGTGGCCCACCCCGAAAATTATCGGTCTGCCAAGCACGCGCCAGAGGCCTACGAAGCCGCCCTTACACGCGCGCGACGCAGTGCAGCATGCCGATCGGCCTAAGTCCTCCAGTGCGTTTGAGGAAAAAGACTATTTGGCTGCACGTGTCGGGCCAGGAGACTTCGGCCTCCAGGGCAATAACAAGCTGAATCAAAACTTGGATGGCCCCGTCGGGGGATTGGTCGAACTGTCGAGGCGGAACGCCGTCGAAGCCGCGCCCCGAGCGAGCAGGAAAAGAGCGGAGCACCTTCCTCATATCCCTGACGGTGGGCCCCGGAAAGAGGGGGCCGAGGTCCGCTGGCCACTCGAGTGGCTCGCGAGGCTGGCCGACTCTCCACCAGCGGCACCACTCGGCCGCAAGCATATCCATCTCCTGCTGAGGAGACGCTGGCGCAGGGAGCGACGATCCGCCCTCGTCGAACCGTTCCGTGGAATGCCGCGGGGCGCGAGGGCGCGCGACGGCAAAAAGAACGGCGGCTCCATCAACCGAGTGGTCCCGAACCCACTGGCGCCGGCCAGCGCTCTTGGCGCTCGCCGCTATTTTGTGCTCTCGAACAGCTCTAGCTCGGGCCCCCGCTCCAAAAACGCGAGCCAACTCACGTGGCCAGTCTCTGGCGCTGCCAAGCGCACAAAGCCGCGGATGCGCGTCGCACAGAGCCGAGGCGAAGCGAGACTCAGCCTCATGCGACAGCCTGTTGCAAGCATCAATCGCCCGCTGGCGCATCTGAGGTAAGTGCCAACAACTGAGGTAACGGCAGGCATACGCTGCGCGCCTCCACCAGACGGCGAGGGCGCTCAGTCGAGGAAAGGGTAGCCGATGCGGAGCGCGAGACCGTACTTCATCGAGCTTGAGACCGCGGCCACGCCCAGTGTAGGCCTCTGCTCTCTCGTGGTCAATCTGGTAGATGTCAAGAAATTGCTGCTCTGCCAGCTCGACAAACGCGGCCCGCCTGTCGTGCGCCGAAGCCTTGGGCCGAGGCGCAGCTTCCT
>CAUYUJ010018486.1:173438-203570 GCA_963575745.1 Prorocentrum cordatum
CTCCTCCCTCCTCCCTCCTCCCTCCTCTTGTGCTGACACAGGGAACGCCAAGCGAGGAACGACGGGGCTCTTCCGGCCACGGCGAGCCGGGGCTACGACCGCGGCCCCCATCCCAGCGTCCTGACTGCAACGTGTCGCTGTGGAGCGACAGCTCGGACTGGCCGCTGGTAGGGAGCCCACAAAGGATGTACGCGCCCGGCTATGTACATGAACACGGCGCCTCGATCTGCGAGACCGGCCGCGCTACACGAACATTTGCGCAATGCGTACTCTCGAAACCAGCGTGGATTCATGTACGTGTACGCCCTTCTTTCGCTCCCGAGCTGGCGCCTCGCCCTCACGCCTCAGAGCTACGACAGATCAGTGGCGGCCGTTGCAGACGCCTGGCCTGCATTTTGTTGAATCAGTCACGCGCTGAGCTGTCACGCCTGTGGGCCGCATTTCCAAGAGATGTTTGTCAAGGCTACTATCAGGGCACAATCGTTATCACATTCACACGGTTCACCAAACAATGTGTTCACCGAACGTGTCCTCGCGGACATTCGCACCTTTGTTGCGAAAAATTGATTAAATCTGGCACGACCGTGTCAGGTACCCTGGCCTTGCTTGCGTGTTGGGCCGCTTTGAGGCACCCCCAGCCCCCCTTGTAGCCTCGTCGGGAGTCTGAGATTGTCTCAAGAGGGCCCCGGGCCCAGATGGGTTTCCGCAAGACACCGAGAGTGAGCCAGAACAGAGAGCTTGAAAAAAAAAACCGAGCTCTGGTTGGCCCTAAGAGCCGTCTCAGGGGCCGTTGAAGACCCTTCGGACACGATGGCTTCAAAAAGACCCCGAAACTGCCCCGAGAACGACCCATGACGGAGCCTCTGAATCGGCCGTTTCCGGTGCTGCATTTCCTGGTTCGCCTTTTCACCGCCGTGAGCGCCGCGGGGCCGCGGCCTTCAGGTCCTGCTCGTCAGTCTTGAGCTTGCCCGCGAGATCCTCGGCCCACGCGCAGCGCGAGGGAGACACACCACGCGCGTCGGAAAGCCGCCCCCAAATCCCCGGACCAGACCACCGACGTTGTGATTTTTTGAAGCGGGGCGTTTCGCCTTCGTTTCGGCCTCCTCCGGAGCCCGCTGTCAGGCTCTAAAACAACGGATCCGGGACGAACAACTACCTCTGGGGAAGGGGTCGGGACCTCTGGGGGCGCGCATTGAACAAACATCGTCCGATGTCTGCATGCATATCTCTCCTCCCTCCCTTCGGTCTCCTCCCTTCCATCCGTCCTCTCCCTCCACCCCCCCCAGACCACGCGTCCTTCCCTCACCTCCCTCCCTGCCCCTCCCCTCCACTCCCCACTCCTCCCCTTCTCTCAGCTCCCCTCCACTCCATTTTCTGTCCCACTCTAATTCAGGTTGCGTTCGAGGGGCTGACCCCCCCTTGGCGCACTTGGCGGATATGGTATAGTCTCACGGTGAGTTGCACTGTAATTCCACCAGCCCTTCAGGGCGTGGGTAGTTTAGCGGATCAGTTATTCCAACCTCCCTTGTTCCTCTTTGGGGAGGGGGTTATCACGGCCCCTTATGAATGTACTAGAACCACGCGCGCGCTTCGCACGCGCTTAGGTTCTAGCGCAACTCAGGGCATTGTCGCGATACAACGTGTTCACACTACGACGCCTTGCGGAGCTGACACCAACCTGCGCTTCGCAAACATTTCTAGGACCAACTCGCTCGATACCTCCCCTTACCGCGTCCGCCAACAGTTCTGGTACATCCGTCCTCGCTGATCCTCCAGTCTCTCTTGCTTGTGAATCCTTTCTATTTCTCTCTCCTCTCGACTGGCTCCTTGTGTTGGGGGTCTCTGTGGGACCTTCGACCAATGTTGAATAAGAAGTGGGCCAACTTGGAGGGAGGGCGTCTCTTGGGGTACTCTTGGAGAGTGCTAGGGCTGCCTTGGGGATCTCGGCCTCTCCAGATTGGCCGCGCTCTTAAAGGCACGGCCAGGGCATGGGGGTGGCGCGAGGTCGAGGAGGTCACAGAAAAGGGGTCCCAGGCCGCGAGGGGGGTGGGGATGGTCGGGGCGGCAGCCTCGGGTAGGTTTGAATCCCCGCTGTTGGGCTGGGGCGGGTGGCCTGCCTCTCCACTGGTCTCGCTCTGGGCTGGTTCTGCCGCTCGAGCTTCGACGTGTGGCCCACGGGGCCGCTCGAGGGGAAGGAGCCGTCCTCGCTGCCTCTGCTGCGGCGCTCCTCTCTGCTGGTGCCAGCAGGGGGGGCGGCGGGGGACCTGTTGTCGGAACGTGCGCCGCTGCGAGTGCATCCGTCCGCGAGGGTGGCTGTTGGGGCGGCGCCTCTATTCTCCCTGGGAGTGCGCTGGTAGGCTGCGATCGCTCCAACCTGGGGGCGTCCCCCCGCTGTCCTTGGGCACATGGTCTGTGCCGCCGCGGGATCTGGTTCTTGGTTGAGGCGGGTAGTAGCTGGTTGCACGTGCGCGGGCCTCCCCGGCAGGAGGAGGAGGAGGAGGAGGAGGAGGAGGAGGCGGCTGAAGATGCTGAGGAGGGCCCGGCGTTGTCCTGGGCCTGTCCCGCTGGGCGGGGCGGGTCGCGGGGAGCTTCACCAGCTTCATCATCTCCAACGTCGAGGTAGTACTGGAACGAAGGACGGCCCCCAACATTCCCATGGGATGGGCTACCTTTCCGAGTTGGGCCTTCCCTTGCTGGCGCCCTTTTCCCGCGAAGGCCGTTGCAGCGCGCTCCTTGACAAACTGTTGCGGCTGGGCGGGCAAGTCGGCTCCTGGGACCTCTGTTTTGCCAGCTGCGGTCCCTTCGGGCGGTGCCCCGTCGTGACTTGCTGGTTAGCCGCCGCCGTTGTCGCGAGCAGGGGGAAAAGGAGGAGGAGCAGATTCAGCCCGACGTCTCTTGGCCGCGAGGCGTCCCTTCAGCTCTTCTCGTGAGCGGGTCGTGACGCGTCGCGCATTCAATGGCGTTTGCGAAAAGCTTGGCGGCCATGTCCTGCATGGTGGCCTTGAGCTCCTCCTTGCGCCTGGAGATCTCCGCTTCATCATCAGCCCCCAGGTCGTACTCATCTCCGGTGTCGAACATGCCCCCATCGTCGAAGAGTTCCCGGCACTGACCGTGCCTGCCAAGAGGGACTGCAGGTTGAGCTTGCTCGTGGGGGAGCCCTCCTTCTACTAGCTCCTCCTCTTCCTCCTACCCCTCCTCCTCCTAGCCTCCCCCTCCCCTCCCACGCCCCCCCCCCTCTTGCAGCCCCCTCTGCCCGCACGCGCGAGCGCCTATGCTCACAGGCGGGAGCGGGATGCGCTCCTCCAGCCTGCTGGTGAGGGACCTTGGCTCGCGGGAGGGGGGGGGGGCAAGGAGAGGAGGAGAGGATACGAGGGTGAGGATGAGAGCCGCTGGAGCGCGTCCGATCCGAACTCGCCGCAAGAAAACGAGATGGAAGGCGCCCAAAAAAAGAGACCTCGGCGAGCCCCGCCCGCCTGCACACCAGCCGCGCTTCCGTGAGCGGCGCTCTCGTGGTGCCAGCACAGAGAAACAACAAACAGGATGAACAACAACTTTCGGCGTCTCGTGCGGATGCGCCAGGGGAGGCGCCAGGGGCGGCGCCGGAGGAGCGGAGTGGGAAGGGCGGGCATGGAACATTGGCGGCGCGCAGAAGGTGGGCAGGGGGAGGGGGGAAGGCTTCTCAGGAGGCTGCCTCTTAGAAGACGCCGGCCTTACATCTGTAGATAAGGCCTGCATCTTCTAAAAAGCAGGTGCGCTTCTGAGAAGCCTTCCCCCCTCCCCCTCCCCCCCGCTGCGCGTGGCCGAGAACCAGAGGATCCAGGGGGAGGGCGGTCGTAACCTCACGGGCACTGTGGGCGCAAACGGCTTTCAGAAGGGCGCCAACTTCTCCCCAACCCCATCTCTGCTCCTCGGGGCCGGTCGCCGTCCGGCCTGCCAGTCAGGGACCTCACGAGATGGGAGCAGGGGTCGTGGGGGGGGGGTGGGGCTGCAGAGTTCGGGTTGCCCCTGGGCCCTCTGGGGCCTCGCGGGGGGCCCTTCTGGCCGTCACGGGGCATGCGGGACCCCTGTTGGGCCCAACCCCTGATCTCAGTTCTTTGGGGGGCCTCTCCGGGCAGACTCCTGCAGGGAGCTCTTGGGAGTCTTTGAGGGCTTTCTTGAAGCCCTGCTGAATCCTCGTTGTCCATATTCGCACCATCTTGAACCTCATCGGACACCAAAAGGCGAGAAAACGCACACCATGGAATATCATCTGGTTGAAAAATAAGTTTGGCCTCTTGAGGTATCACTGGGAGGCCCTGGGGCCACCTCAGATCCGTATTGGGGCCTTTTTGGAGCGTTCCATCCCTCTCTCTCTCTCTTTCCCTTTCCTTATGATAAATAATATTTCTCTTTATTTGTTATTTGGCCTTGCTGGGGCATCTGGGAAACATGCTGGAACAAATCTTGAGCCAACATGGCAGGCCGGCCCTCGGGCACCATCTTGGACACCTGCCCTATTTTCTCCAACCTGTTCTGGCCTTGCCCGATACACAACGGAATCACAAGCTGGCCCCACGATGTCTGCCGCTGCGAGGGGGTGACTCAGTGTGAATCATCCCCCCCAGGGGTCTGGAGAGGGGAGGGGGCACGAGATGCCGATGGGTCGGTTTGGGCCAACGATGGCTCCATGATGCCCTGCGATAGCCCAAGATGGCCGCTACGATCGCAAGATGGTCCAACTTGGTTCAAAATTGCCTCTAGCAAGCGTCCGAGTGGCCACAAGGAAGCGCCAATAAGACCGCCCGAGGTGGCCACACAGCCTTCCAAGGATGCCCCCGAGAGGATGGAATCGGCTGGAGAGGTTTACGTCTAGGTGTGTGTGTGTGTGTTTGTGTATATGTGTGTGTGTGTGTGCGTGTGCGTGTGCGTGTGTGCGTGTGTGCGTGTGTGCGTGTGCGTGTGCGTGTGCGTGTGCGTGTGCGTGTGCGTGTGCGTGTGCGTGTGCGTGTGCGTGTGCGTGTGTGTGTGTGTGTGTGTTTGCCTTCTCGCCAGTTCGCCTCCGACGGGCTCGTGGAGCCTCAAGATGGCCTCCAGGTGGCCCCAGGTGGACCCAAGAGTGCCCCGAGTGACACATTCTCGGTTTCTCCGAAAAGGGGATGACGAATTGAGCACAACTATTTTTCTAAGGCCCGGCGTCCGAACGCCGCCCTAAGAAGTCCCAAGAAAGCGCCACTAGGGCCCCAACGGCGTCGATAAGATAACAAAGAAAGCCACGGGATGGCTCCGATATGCCTCCAAAAGGAGTCCAGGTCCCCAGATTGCCTTTCTGATCTCTGGGCGCTCGTTTCAGGATTATGTGGTTTCTTTTGGTCCTATGAATCGCACGAAACCGAACAAAAGGGGAGTAGTGGAGGAGAGGAGGTGGAAGCATGGAGAGAGGAATGGAAACGAGACGAGACGACAGGCAGGAGACAACATGGGCAAACATGTGCGCGAGGCTCCTCGCTTCCGCGGCCAAGAAGCGCTCTGTTTCTACGGGCGAACAAATTTCGGCGGCGAGCGGGGGGGGGAAATGAGCCGGGCGGGTCTTCTCAGAAAGCTCGGAAGTCCCCCGACTTTCCGAGAAGTTTCCTAAGGCTTCTCCTGAGACACAACCTTCTCAAAGGCGCGAGGGCTTTTCAGAAGACACGCCGCCTTCTGAGAAGGCCTTCTCCTTCTCACTGCCCCCCCTCGGTCGCCGACGAACATGTTTGGCCCACACGCAGTGGAGACAAACAATGGGACAATACCCAACAGTACAGGTTGTCCAACATCGACTCCGCCAGCGGCCGCTGGTGGACAGGTGACGCTTGCCCCGAACTTCAGTCGCCCGCGGCGACGACCGACAGCGAGTTCTGCTGGACATGGTCAGGAACTGGTGTTTGTCGGCGGCGAGCGAGGGGGAAGTGAGAAGCATAATGCCTTTTTAGAAGGCGGCGGGATTTCTGAGAAGCCCTCGCGCCTTCTGAAAAGTTCTCTATGTATTCGGGGAATGCTTAGGACGCTTCTCTGGCCGGGGGACTTCCGAGCCTTCTGACAAGGCCCGCCCATCCTCACTTCTCTCCCAAGCTCGCCGCTGAAGTTGGCCTCCGTCCTCGTTCTTTGAGTCCCCATTCCGACCACACCGAGATGTGGACAAGCCTCAGTCATAAGCAGAAGGCAGCGCGCGCCAGTCCCAGCCACTGGCCTGAACGGCGAGCGCGCGGGCCAGGTGCGGAAAGCACTGGGCGGCAAAGCTTGTCTTCCCAGATCGAGCCTAGCCCCATGGCCCAAACTTGCCATCGCTCGGACGTCCATTCCCTGTGCATTTTTCAGTTTCGCGCGTGTTTTTTTTGCTCGATGGTCCAGGATGATCCTCGATGGTTCGCGCCGAGAAAAAATGCACACGTCCGAGCGATGCCAGGCAAAGGAGACCCTGACTACCTATCAAACCACCCCAACCCAACCCGAAGATCCGAATTTCGGGTTGGGGGGGGGTACGAGCTTCATGTGTGTTTTCTCAACGTTCCCCGACCCCCCCCCCCCAACTGGAAATGGAGGGCAAATTGGGGCCTTCGGGTTGGGTTGGGGTGGTTTGGTGGGCGGTGAGACCCCCGCTTCCGCAGCGAGGCCCAGGTGGCCGCCAGACGCACCCCATCGCGAGGCCCACAGGGCTCCCCGGGGGCTCCCGCATGGCCTGGGAAGCTGGGAGGTACCCTGGACCAGGCCCCGAGCCCAGAGGAGGAGGAGGAGGAGGAGGAGGAGGAGGAGGAGGAGGAGGAGGAGGAGGAGGAGGAGGAGGACAGCCTCCCCCCCTCGGCGATGAATCGACGGGGGGTCGATGCGTCCCCCCCTGAGCCCATGCTGAAAACGACGCGAAGATCGGGACAAAATCGGATCGGGATAGCTCGAAATCTCTGAGAATCGGCGGGTCTGGAGGATGTATTGGGCGCCGCGGCCGCTCCAGAGCGTTCCGGAACGCTCTGAGAGCGCTCCGGAACGCTCTGGAGCGATTTATCCCGATCCTAGCCCTGTTTAACCCTGGACCAGGCCCACCGTTGGCAACCTCCGACTCCGCAGTCCCAACCCTCGGATCCTGGCGTTGCAAAAAGAATCGCGACGGCTGTTTCCCCTTACTCCTAGGCCTGCGAAAGCCGCTTCCCAGCCACGGGACCCTCAACAAAACTACCCAGATGAAAAGCCGGCCCGAGGAAGTGGTCGAGTTCCCAGGGGGGCGGCGTCACGAATAAACCGCAACGCCAGAGGACAGGGAAGGGCCGTGCGCCCCCCGGGCGTCGGCAGCTGAGCGACGCGCTCGATGATGGCGGTTTCCTGGAAGCGAGCTTCGCTCTCGCAGGCTGGACCGCGCTAAGACACGGAGACGAATCGTAGGCCTTGCCTCCCTCCCTCTTCCTCCATCCCTGCCTTCCTTCCATCTCCCTACCTCATCTGCTCCCTCCTCCCCCCCCTTTGAGAGCTCTTGAGACCCTCTGGGCCGTCTTGGAGAGTCTCGGGACGAACTGGAGGCTTTCTTGGGCTGTTTCGGTGCCCTATGGGGGCCACAATGGGCCGTCTTGGGGGGTATCTTGGGCCTTGGACCCCCATCCTTCTCCTCTTGCTTGCCCTCCTCCCTTGTTCTCCCTCACTCACTCCCTCTCTCTCTCTCTCTCTCGCACCATCCCCTACCTCCCTCACTCTCTCCTGCTCCTCCTGCACTCCTCCAGTTCATTCCTCTGCTCCTGCATCTCACCACACTTTCCCCTCCTCCTCCTTCTCCTCCTCCTCCTCCTCCTCCTCATCATCATCAGCCACTGACATGTAACCATGTATTATGTATGACTGGCTCAGGTGGCTAGGTGCGCCATGGCCGAGTCGCTGCGATGCATCTTGGGCCTCTTCTTTGAGCCCCTTGGCGCCTCTCGAAGCCCTCGTGGTTCGTCCTGGACAACTTTGAGACCCTCTGGGCAAGCGACAAAGTGAGACGAGAAGAGGGGCGATACATACACACATACACACATATATACATATATGTATATATAGGGAGGGAGAGAGAGGGAGAGAGAGAGAGAGAGAGAGCGAGGGAGAGAAACGAGAGCCCCCCCCAAGCTGCAGCCCTCAGCGTTTGAGAGGGACAAACTGAAGACAAACTGTCCTCGCTAATCGTCGCCTTGAGCTCGCCGACCTCTGTTTTGCCTGTCTTGATCCGCCGAGCAAGATGCCCCCCCGTACGACAATGAGGCAAGTCGCGACGAGATCTGTCGCCATGATGCGACAAGAACGTAGTACAGGCACCGTGAGGCACACGACGACAAGGCGTGGAGCGATTTGGGACGCTTTCCTGGAGGCGTGAGCCGCAAGGGCGCAGCGAATCACGCCAGGAACGACGACGCGATGAGACCACGCAGCACACGACGTACCTGCCCTCCCTGTGCCATTTCTGCCAGGCCGTCCTCCGCTCGACCCTGCTTCCTCTCGGAGACAGGAGCGTCCACGGCGCCGAGGAATTCACGGAGCGCACTACCAGCAGAAGGCGGAAGCCGAGCGAAAATGCAACACCCACGCGCACCAACACACACAGACACTCTTTGGCCGTCGCGGCCTCGCGCGAAGAGTCGAGGCGGAGGAGGTCGGATCAGGTGCGCGCGCGGCCGGGCAATCAGGGGGAATCGTACACGCACACACACACACACACTCTTGTTTTGTTGGCGGTCGTGCCCCGCGCGCGGCGACGAGGCGAAGCAACTCGAACAGACGGCACAGACCTAACTCGCGTGGCCAGGCCCTCAGACGCGGGACAAACATTGAAACGACCGCGCATGCCACCAGGCAGGCTCACACACACAAACACTAACACACACAAACACAACCTACAATCACAAACGCACACACAGAGACACATGCACTAACACAAGCAGAAGCACAAGCACAACCACACCAACAACCACAACCACAACCACAACAACAAGCACAATCACAGGCACAGTAACACGCACAAGCTCAAACACACGCACAGACATTAGCCCAATACAAGCACACGCACACGCACCAAAAGCACACACATAAACTCAACCACAAACACAAACCACATCCACAACGGCAAACACAAGCGCAAACACAAACACAAACACACCACACAAACACACACACACGCGCACACACCTCGGGCGGAGGATCGAACGGAGAAAAATATCCCGGACTTCTTAGCAGTAGTCCTCGCGCGAATGCTTTTTACCTAACAGCGAAGACTGATAGGTTTCTAGTAGTGTCAAAAAAAGAGAACATCTTGACTCCCCAGGGGGGTCTGGGCGGGTGCCGGGGAGAAGCCACGGAAGTTGTTTTAAGCAAAAAGTTACACATTTCGTGGTCTTTGAGGTCCCAGAACTCCATTCCCGGACCACATTCTGAATGCCCGGAGCCAACCATAGGCCACTTCGTGGTCTTCGAGTTCCCAGAACTCCATTCCTGGGCATGATTTTGAATGCCCAGACCCAACTGTAGGCCACTTCGTGCTTTTCGAGTTCCCAGAATTCCATTCCTGGGCATGATTTTGAATGCCCAGACCCAACTGTAGGCCACTTCGTGCTTTTCGAGTTCCCAGAATTCCATTCCCGGGCCACATTTTGAATGCTGAGGCGGGCTGATGCTGAGGCTGAGGCAGGTTGAGGCTGAGGCAGGCTGAGGCTGAGGCCGAGGCTGAAGGCAGACTGCGGCTGAGGCTGATGCAGGCTGAGGCTGAGGCTGAGGCAGGCTGAGGCTGAGGCTGAGGCAGGCTGATGCTGAGGCTGAGGCTGAGGCTGAGGCTGAGGCTGAGGCTGAGGCAGGCTGAGGCAGGCTGAGGCTGAGGCCGAGGCTGAAGGCAGACTGAGGCTGAGGCTGAAGCAGGCTGAGGCTGAGGCTGAGGCTGAGGCTGAGGCTGAGGCTGAGGCTGAGGCTGAGGAGGCTGAGGAGGCTGATGCAGGCTGAGGCTGAGGCAGGCTGAGGCTGAGGCCGAGGCTGAAGGCAGACTGAGGCTGAGGCTGAAGCAGGCTGAGGCTGAGGCTGAGGCTGAGGCTGAAGGCTGAGGCTGAGGCTGAGGCTGAGGCTGAGGCTGAGGCTGAGGCTGAGGCTGAAGCAGGCTGAGGCTGAGGCTGAGGCAGGCTGAGGCTGAGGCTGAGGCAGGCTGATGCTGAGGCAGGCTGAGGCTGAGGCTGAGGCTGAGGCTGAGGCAGGCTGAGGCTGAGGCAGCCTGAGGCTGAGGCCGAGGCTGAAGGCAGACTGCGGCTGAGGCTGATGCAGGCTGAGGCTGAGGCAGGCTGAGCTGAGGCTGAGGCAGGCTGATGCTGAGGCAGGCTGAGGCTGAGGCTGAGGCTGATGCAGGCTGAGGCTGAGGCAGGCGGAGGGTGAGGCTGAGGCTGAATGCAGACTGATGCTGAGGCTGAAGCAGGCTGAGGCTGAGGCTGAGGCAGGCGGAGGCTGATGCTGAGGCAGGCTGATGCTGAGGCAGGCTGAGGCTGAGGCTGAGGCTGAGGCTGATGCAGGCTGAGGCTGAGGCAGGCTGAGGCTGAGGCCGAGGCTGAAGGCAGACTGAGGCTGAGGCTGAAGCAGGCTGACGCTGAGGCTGAGGCTGAGGCTGATGCTGAGGCAGGCTGAGGAGGCAGGCTGAGGCTGAGGCTGAGGCTGATGCAGGCTGAGGCTGAGGCAGGCGGAGGGTGAGGCTGAGGCTGAATGCAGACTGATGCTGAGGCTGAAGCAGGCTGAGGCTGAGGCTGGCTGAGGCTGAGGCTGAGGCTGATGCTGAGGCAGGTTGAGGCTGAGGCTGAGGCTGATGCAGGCCACTGCGACTGTCATCGCGAATGCGACTACGAATGCGAGAACAACAGAATTCTACAACTGGATTCTCATCTGAATCTTAAGGGGAATGCTTCCAGATATGCTCCTACACATGGCTGTTAGGTTGCGTTGCCGGGATAATTTACGCCCCTCCACCTTGGTTGAGAAAACCTGGATGCTTCCAGACAGCGGGGATCGGACAACCGCTCAAATCGCCGACGGGCGCATCCCAAACATCCGCCCCTGTTCCTCCTCCAGTTCGACTCCCCTCCTGCTCCTCGTCCTCGTTTTCCCCCTCCTCCTCGGGTGAAGCGCGAAGTAAGACACCAATAGCCAACGCACAAACAAAGACATTGGAAAACTCTGTCTAATAACCGCATCAAGGAGCGGGAGGCGATGGACCCCCCCCGCCCCATGGTGCGCGGAGCGCGCCGCCAAAGGGGGTCCAACCCCGACCTGATAACAATCCGCGCGGAGCTCCGAAAGTGCGCGGAGCGCGCCGCCAGGGGGCTGCAGCCCCGACTGGACAAAAAACCGTGCAGTGCCCCGAAAGTGCTGCGCATATGCCGTTCCTAAGACGAAGCCAGGACGAGGACAACACTGGGTGAGGATAGGCCGCCGACCCTGTCGGCGTGTGTGAGGGGTTTGTCCGTTCGAGTCGTTGTCTCCATCATTCACTATTCGTCGTCTCTGTCGTCTCCTTTCCCTGCGCTCACCCTTTCCTTGGGCCCGTCGCCGCTCGCCCCCTTTCCGTGGGCCCTCCTCTTCAAGCGCGCTAGGCGCGTCGCCGCGATCGTCCCCCCTTTTCCCTAGATCCTCCTCCTCAAGCGCGCCAGCCAAAGCGAAATTGAGCAACATCGTAATCGACACGAAGGGGAGCCCCTTCCTTTTGGTCCCTCCCCCGCCGGGAGGGGAAGGGTCCCGGGGGGGGGGGGGCCCGGGTCAGATGCGACTCCCCCCCGGGGGGTCCCAGGGCCCCAGTGGGCCCGAAAACGGGCCAAGAGTGCCCCAAGAGGCTCCCAATGCAGTTCAAGAGGGCCCTGAATCGCCAAACGATATGTTCAAGACGCCTTGACGGCCTCCAGTCGGCCCAAGACCCCTGCAGAACGCCCCAAGAGGCTTCCGGGAGCAAGAGGGCCCCACGTGGAACAATTGTTGATTTCCCAATGGATGTGTTTAAGCATTTCGGCGTTCTCGCTCCGTCCGCTTCCCGACGCTCCAAGACGGCCCAAGAGGGCCGCCAGAGCGCCCCAAGGGCCCCACGACGGCCCACGACGCTTCCACGACGGTGCCCAGACGAGGGACCAGAACGGAGATTTCGAGTCCTCGGCCCCAAGAGGCTGCCAGGATGAACCAAGGGGCCCTTTCCCCCCCCCCCCCCCCCTCAGAACCACGAGCGGATCCCGCCACAAGGCCCGACTGCGCACTTCGGCGCCTGAGAAAACTTCTCGTGCCGCACGGCTTGTCGCCACGCAGCTCGTTCTGCTACCGAGCCCAAGCCCAGCCAAAACTGCTGCCTTTGCTCGGCCACTCGTTGCCCCTGCTGGGCCCTTCGCCGCCCCTGCTGGACCCTTCGCCCGGTTGGCGCGGGCCTCCAAACCGTGATATATCACCTCGCCGTGGTTTGCGGTCCGCCGCGATCCGCTTGAGCCACTGGCGCCCTGCGCGCTGCTCGTGGTCTGAGGGGGCTGGCCGAAAGGGGATCGCCCTCGTCGTGCTCCAATCCTGGCCTCCACAAGTCCCTCTGGGCGGCCACTGCGCAACAGCCATCGTTCTCTCCGTACTCGTCACCCTGGCCCTCGGCGTTAGTCTCGCCGCCGGCGTCGGCCTCCTCTTCCGAGTGCTCGCCGTCGCCCCTGGCACCCGCCCAACACAACCTCTGGCCGCGACCTTCCCGTGGAAGACGCTTTGGGTCACGACCTTCGGCGCGTTGACGATCTGCTGTTTGGACTTCCACGGTATCCTTGACCTCCTGGGCGACGACGGTCGGAACGTGGTCGGCGTTCCCGTCTTGCTCGGTGTCGTCCAACAGCCAGTCGGCCTGCGCGCGGACCTCCGCTACGGCCACCACCACGCCGTTGAGCTGCCAGGCGATCGCCTTGGTCTCCATGAGCTCCTGCATCAGCCCGTCGGGCTCCTCCATGAGCGCCTGGACCTGGCTCTCCAGCTCCGCGTGCTGTCGTCCACGGCGCCCAGCCTTCTCGTCCGCCCTGGCCGCCTTCGCCGTGGTCTCCATGAGCTGCTGCACCAGGCCGTCACGCTCTTCCAGGAACGCCTGGACCTGGCTCTCCAGCTCGTCGTGCGGCCGCCCGCAGAGCCTGGCCTTCTCGTACGCCTCGTGCGCCTTGCCACCTCACGCGACGGGCGGGCCCTGCAGCGAAGGGAAGGGCGGGACAGGGGCGAGCGGCTCCTCCTCCTCCTCCCTGCGCTTCTCCGCGTCGGACTCCTTGCGGCGCCTTCGGCCGCCGCGTGTCCGCCGCGCACCCTCGCGCGCCGAGGCAGGCGCCGCCTCGGCGCCCACGCCGAACTCGGCGTGCTGGGCCCAATGGCGGAAGGCCCTGCAGCCGCACGAAGGGGCCGGCTGCGCTCCCGCTCGGCTCGCCTCCACCTGCTCCTTGAGGAACGGCCTCGAGAGGCGCTCGTGCGCGTGGATCTCGCCGTCCACCGCGGGGTCCGCCACCTCCGCGCCGAAGAGCAGCTCCGCGCCCGTGCGGAGGGTGGCCGCGGCGGTGGCGGCAAGGTGCTGGCGCCCGCCACCACCCTATGCCGCGCCCGCCACGGCCGCCCGCACAACCGGGGCAAGCGCCGCCAGCGCCTGGCTGCGCTCGACCGTCGCCATCGCCCGAACCGCGCGCGCGGGCGCGCCAGGAGGCCCGAGCCAAAATGGTTTCAGCCAAAATGGTTACGGAAGGATGAACCAAGAGGCCCCCAATAGGCTCCCAAGAGGCCCCCAGGGAGCCCCGTGATGCTCCCAAGAGGCACCCGAGAGGCCACCAGGAGGCCCCCACGAGGCTCTCAAGAGGCCCCTAAACTGTCCCCCAGAGGCCCCCGTGAGCGCTTCGAAGAGACCCCAAGAAGCATCCATGAGGTCTCTGACCCACGTCAGCGTCGTCGTCGTCGCTGCCGTTGTCATCGTTCCCCATTCAGGGTCGGCGGCACTGGCCGTTAGGTAAGGCCTTCGCAATCGGGTGAGGATAGGCCGAGAATCTCTGAGATCCGGCGGCTCTGGAAGACGTCGGGCTCCGCGGCCTTCTCGAAGCGTTCCAGATCGCTCTGAGAGCGCTGCGGAACGCTCTGTAACGGATGCATCCTTTTCCCAGCCCCGTCCGAATTTCTTCTGCTTCGGCGATCGCATCGGGCCGACAAAAACACATCGACCTCAGGCAGATCGGTCGAAGAGAGCCCCGCACGGGCTCTCGGCACATGGCAGCGGGGGGCCGGCGGAGAGCGCGGCGCGAGCGATCCAAACACTCAGGATCTCGTTGCTCTCCTCGCACCACCTGGAAAAGGCCCCCTCAAATAATCCCTGCGGCAGGCCGCCCCAAGAGACCTTCAGCAGGTCTCTTCGTCGTCCTCCTCCTCCTCTTCCTCCTTCTCCTCCTCCTCCTCCTCCTCCGCCGCCGCCTCCGCCTCCTCATCCTCCTCCTCCTCGTCCTCCTCCTCGGGCTCCTCACTTCGTCTGGGGTCGGCGGAGTGGCGTCAGCCTGTTGAATCTCAAAGTTCAAGTTCTTGTTGCTCTCCTCGCACCACTCCGAGAACTCCTCGTACACCTGGAGTTAAGTCGGGCCTGTCACCCTACCAAAAATGCGCCAAAATTGTCAGAAATACTGAAAATCGTCCCCACACTACTGTTTTTTTTACTATTTTTGAATATTCCCCCCTGTAGAGGGAGAGGCCCGACTTAAACCTGGAGGTCCGGGGCACGATGCTGAACACAAGCTTCCGAGATTCCGCGCGGAACTCCTGGGCCTGCCCAAAGGGGAACGCCAGGGGGGGACCGGCTCCGACCTCGGGGAAGGGGCCCCAAGACACACAAAACAAATATTTACACATGAATAACCAGATCCCCCATATTTTTCTAATATTTTGGGGGGTTTCCGTCTTTCCCCCTTCTTCCTATATTTCCCCACGTTTCTGGGGAATCGACGATTCATCGTGCCTGTTGGGCGCCCGAATTGTCCGGGGTAACTCGGGTCCGGGGTAACTCGGGTTTGGATTCCCGAAAAAGGAACCCGAGTTAGCCCTGACCCGAGTTACCCCTGATGATTCGGGGCTCTGGACGCCCGAATTATCCGGGGTAACTCGGGTCTGGGGTAACTCGGGTTCGGATTCCCGAAAAGCGAACCCGAGTTGGCCCTGACCCGAGTTACCCCTGATGATGTGGGGCTCTGGACGCCAGAGTTATCCGGGGTAACTCGGGTCCGGGGTAACTCGGGTTCGGATTCCCGAAAAACGAACCCGAGTTGGCCCTGACCCGAGTTACTTCGCGGGCGCGTTCAGTTAGCAGACTTAGAACCATGCTTACAATTGGTTGGAATCGAGTAGCTCTGAACTCGGTCAATTCATTCACAATCACTTGGTTAAGTCAGAGCAACTGAACGTAACTGTAAGAATGATTTTCTGGCCGAAAACACAAATGAAATTAACTGAAGCTAACTGACCTAAGTGAATGTGAACTCTTCGCGTCGGCGGAGTTGCGCCGACGTCTTGAACCGATGCCGCCCTTCTTGGGGCCATATGGAGCCGTCTTGGAGGTGTCCTGGGTTGCCCCCCCCCTCCCCTCCCCCCTCCCCCGCCCCCGTTGCAGCCGTATACGTTGCAGGTTTGGCTCGAAATGTCGCGCCCGAATAAACGACCGCGACTTTCTCCCGAATCGTCGATCACCGCATGGCTGGCCACTGCTCCCGGGCTCAGCATTAAGGCGGCGCATAGGTCGCCGACACGTAAGAGTGACCTTTCGCCGGAGCGACCTTTGGTGCGCGACTTTTTGGCCCTCGGGGGGCCCCCTCGTCGCCACGGTCGGACGCGGCTCGAAAAACGGGTCAGATTGGACCCCGGGAGGGGCCCGGGGGTCGATTTTGAGCGGATTTGCGCGCACCAAAGGTCACTCTTGCCAAAGGTCACTCTTACGTCCCCCCGAATAGGATCCAGAAGACACTCAGCGATGACGGGCCCACGGAAACGGCGCTGAAGATTGCTGCGCGGGAAGAAGTTAACGTTCATACGCCGTACGGCTCATTGATAGAAGAGATGTCCTTGCCAACAGATAGTGGTGACTTTACTTGGCGGTGTTGCAACCCACTTGCTTGGCTCTATTTCATCTGCGATCGGTACCCGTGGTTTTCCGAGCTGGTAAAGGCGAGTGCGCGAGGCGACAGATACACCATAGCCCTGTATACGGACGAAACGACCCCAGGTAACCCTTTGCATCCTGGGACGCCCACAGAAACTCAATGCATTTATTGGCAGGTGCTCGAATTGCCTAGTTGGGTTCGTACGAAAGAGACTGGGTGGAATTGTTTTGGCGTTTTGAAGACCTCCGACCAAATGAAAATCAAAGGTAGTCTATCGGGGATCATGCGCCACGTGTTGAAGCGAATGTTTCGGAATGACCACCATTGCTTCGAGAACGGAATGCTGCTGCCATGCCCGTCTGGGCGTTTCTTGTTTCGTGCCAAGCTAGCTTTTCTGGTGGAAGATGCTAAAGCTCACAAGCTTGTGTTTTCTAGCAAAGGGGCAGGAGGTTTCAACTGCTGTTGTCACTGTGCCAACATCATCAAAACAACAGGCACCACGCGCATCCCACCACACTCGCACGTGAAACACTATAGATACGCGTTCCCTTCCGAATTTGTGAAACAAACGCCACACAATTTGTTCTTGCAGTTTGATGTGGTGCAGAGTCTTGCGAAAGATGTGTCAAAAACACAACTGGGAGACCTCCAGAAGGCTTATGGGATAAATTTCGACCCGCAGTCCCTGCCCGCCGACCATGCTCTCCGCGATGTTGCAAATCCAGTGCAGCATTTGTATTGGGACTGGATGCATTGTGGGATAGCAGCAGGAGGGGTTTCTCAATACATGATCAATAGTTGCTGTTTGTATTTGAAGGCAGAGGGCGTCGACGCGCGCACGTTGGATGCATTTGCTATGGGCATCACATGGCCCCCGGGCCATACGAGACTTCCGCGCTCTTTCTTCCAGGACAGGACTTCGGATGATTGGAACAAGCCGATCAAAGCTTTTTCAGGCGAGACTTTGGCAGTTCTGCAGGCCCTGGAGTTGTACGTGGAGACAATACTGAGTCCTTCGGGGTCCCTTCCAGATCTCGGTCGTTGCGTGCTCGTCCACTGCAGAGTTATAAGGATCCTTAATTCGGGGCAGTTGGCGGTTCATCGCCTTGCAGAGCTGCGTGCGTTGTGGGAGGAATACCACCGGCTCCACCTTCAGTTGTTCGCCCACGACACCGCGAAGCCAAAGCTTCACTATATGTACCACGTGTTCGATTGCATCGAGAAGTTCGGTGTGCAGATAAATTGCATGGGCGCCGAACGCAAGCACAAATTGGTTAAAACCATTGCAAGGATGTGCCAGGGAGAAGCTTTTGATTTGAAGGTGCTTCATCGGTATTTGGCTGCACAACTTGCCCTTTATGACGCCGGCCCCTTCCAGGAATATTCTTCACCCACGGCCATGAGGGAATGCGACGACGCACTCTTAAGGGATGCTGTGTCCACCGTGTGCGGACACAGGGTGAACGACGTTTCAGTTTCAAAACACTTGACGACGCCGAGAGGTGATGTTGTGGCAGGGGTTGTCTGCTACTTCCGGTACGGCGCGCGCGTTTTTCTTGGCGAGGTGTTATTTTCGGCCAGAACGTTTTTGCTCTCTAGAGGCGTTCAGTGGTTTATCTGCGCGCGCCCGCATTCGTACCAGGGGCCGCAGCTGTGGGCACGAGGTGTGGATCAGTGTGTAATCTTTCCAGCGGGGGATTTGCTGTCAATGCCTCCGCACCTCGTTTTTGAAGACAGCATCCGCCCGCTGTCCTTGCTTGAAGGGCTCGCTGAGCTTCATTGAACAGAGTTTTGCTTGGAAAAACGAGCCCTCCTCCCCTGCAGCTCTGGGCTCGCCCGTGCTGTCCCTCCTCCCCTCCTCCTGCCCCTCGGCTCTACCCCCTCTCCCCCCCTCCCCCCCCCCTCCTCCTGCCCCTCGGCTCTGGGCTCGCCCGTGCCGACCCCCTCTTCTCCTCCCCGGCCCTCCGTCGCCTCCCCGATTTCGGCTTCAGGGGTCAGTTTTCGGGCCCCGGGGCCGTCGCAAACGAACCCATGATGACAAGTACTCTATCGGAGTTCCCCACATAGAGACTGGCGGGGCTTCCCAGGAGGGGTGGGAGGGGCGCGAATCTTGTGAAATAGTAAGGTATTGCGATGCCCTCCTCGTTCTGGCGGGGCCTCCCAGGAGGGGTGGGAGGGGCGCGAAACCTGTGAAATAATTTGGCATTGTGATACCCCCTCGCTCTGGCGGGGCGTCCCAGGAGGGGTGCGAGGGGCGCGAAACTTGTGAAATTTTATGGTATTGCGATATACCTCGCTCTGGCGGGGCCTCCCAGGAAGGGTGCGAGGGGCGCGAAACCGGTGAAATAATGCGGTATTGCGATACCCTCCTCGCCCTGGCGGGGCCCCCCAGAAGGGGTGGGAGGGGCGCGAATATTGTGAAATATGGTATTGCGATACCCTCCTCGCTCTGGCGGGGCCCTTCAGGAGGGGTGGGAGGGGCACGAAACTAGCGAAACATTCGGGTATTGCGATACCCTCCTCGCTTTGGCGGGGCCTCCCAGGAGGGGTGGGAGGGGCACGAAACTTTTTGAAATAATATGGTATTGCGATGCCAGGAGGGGTGGGAGGGGCACGAAATCTGTGAAATAATATATGGTATTGCGATACCCGTCTCGTTCTGGCGGGGCCTCCCAGGAGGGGTGGGAGGGGCACGAAACCTGTGAAATAATTCGGTATTGTGATACCCTCCTCGCCCTGGCGGGGCTTCCCAGGGGGGATGGGAAGGGCGCGAAACCTGTGAAATAACATGGCATTGCGATACCCTCCTCGCTCTGACGGGGCCCCCCAGGAGGGGTGGGAGGGGCACGAAACCTGAAATAATATGGTATTGCGATATCCTCCTCGCTCTGGCGGGGCTTCCCATGAGGGGTGGGAGGCGTAATGGTAGTAGTAGTAGTAGTAGTAGTAGTAGTAGTAGTAGTAGTAGTAGTAGTAGTAGTAGTAGTAGTAGTAGTAGTAGTAGTAGTAGTAGTAGTAGTAGTAGTAGTAGTAGTAGTAGTAGTAGTAGTAGTAGTAGTAGTAGTAGTAGTAGTAGTAGTAGTAGTAGTAGTAGTAGTAGTAGTAGTAGTAGTAGTAGTAGTAGTAGTAGTAGTAGTAGTAGTGGTGGTGGTGGTGGTGGGGTGGTTGGTGGTGGTGGTTAGTAGTAGTAGTAGTCGTAGTAGTAGTAGTAGTAGTAGTAGTAGTAGTAGAAGAAGTAGTAGTAGTAGTAGTAGTCAGCAGCAGTAGCAGCAGCAGTAGTAGTAGTAGTAGTAGTAGTAGTAGTAGTAGTAGTAGTAGTAGTAGTAGTAGTAGTAGTAGTAGTAGTAGTAGTAGTAGTAGCAGTAGTAGTAGTAGTAGTAGTAGTAGTAGTAGTAGTAGTAGTAGTAGTAGTAGTGTAGTAGTAGTAGTAGTAGTAGTAGTAGTAGTAGTAGTAGTAGTAGTAGTAGTAGTAGTAGTAGTAGTAGTAGTAGTAGTGGTAGTGGTAGTAGTAGTAGTTAGTAGTGGTAGTAGTAGTAGTAGTAGTAGTAGGAGTAGTAGTAGTAGTGGTAGTGTAGTAGTAGGTAGTGTGTAGTGTGTGGTAGTAGTAGGTGTGGTAGTGGTGGTGGTGGTGATGGTAGTGGTAGTGGTAGTTGTAGCGGTAGTGGTAGTGGTAGTTTCAGTGGTAGTGGTAGTGGTAGTGGTAGTGGTAGTAGTAGTAGTAGTAGTAGTAGTAGTAGTAGTAGTAGTAGTAGTAGTAGAGTAGTCGTAGTACTGGTGGTAGTGGTAGTAGTAGTAGTAGTAGTAGTAGTAGTAGTAGTAGTAGTAGTAGTAGTAGTAGTAGTAGTAGTAGTAGTAGTAGTAGTAGTTAGTAGTAGTAGTAGTAGTAGTAGTAGTAGTAGTAGTAGTAGTAGTAGTAGTAGTAGTAGTAGTAGTAGTAGTAGTAGTAGTAGTCGTAGTAGTAGTAGTAGTAGTAGTAGTAGTAGTAGTAGTAGTAGTAGTAGTAGTAGTAGTAGTAGTAGTAGTAGTAGTAGTAGTAGTAGTAGTAGTAGTAGTAGTAGTACTCGTAGTAGTAGTAGTAGTAGTAGTAGTAGTGGTGGTGGTGGTGGTGGTGGTGGTGGTGGTGGTGGCGGTGACCGAGGTAATTGTAGTGGAAGGAGCGGGAGGAGGCAGGAGGAGGAGGAGGAGGAGGAGGAGAAGGAGATGGTGTCCTAGGAAAACAAGAACCCCACTCAGGATGTGGGGAAAAAACTATACCCCTGGGGAAGGTCCTCCTCCGCCTCCTCCCCCGCCCCCGCCTCCTCCCCCGCCTGGCCCGAGCAGTGCAGCGGGGATGGCGGCGACGTGCCGCCTGGGCCCCGTCGCGGTGCGCGCCGGCACTCTGTGCAAGGCCGACCAGGACGCGATCTGGCACGAGACGGGGTGCTGGCCGACGGCCCCCATCCTCCTCCTCCTCCTCTTCCTTCTCCTCCTCCTCGTTGGCTCAGGTTTAAAAATCCCCCCTCCCCTGACCTCCGATGTATCGATTTGTTTTTTTTCCGAGACGCGGTCCACGGACGTCCCGACGACTCCTCCAGGGCTGACGTTTCGTTCCGAGGTGTTGTTTTGACGGTCCTGGGGCCCGTCGAGGGCCCCCGGCGGCCGCAAACAGCTAAAAACGTTCGTCTCGATTTTGTCGAGACGTCGGAGGTCGGGGTCGGCGGCCCCCCCCAGGGTAAGTATTTTTCGCCTGAGGCGCGTTCGGGTCGGACGCGCCCCCGGGGCCCTCAATCCTCAATCCCTGCCCGGGGGAGAGCGTGGGCTAGCGCAGGGCCCGCGGCCTGTTTCCGGCCCCCCCCCCCCCCCCGCACCCTCCGAACAAAAACAAAAAAAAAGAAAACGCGTCCGCGCAGGGATCCGTCGCTCAGTTTTTTGTTGATCCATCGCTTAATTCTTGACGCTTCGGGGAGGCCCCCTTGGGGCCGTCTCTGGTCGAAAAAAATAATACCCTGCCTCCGGCGGGCGCCGCGCCCCTCCCCTGCCCCTCCTCTCGTCCTTGCCCCCCTCTCCGGTTCGGAAGCGCGACCGGGACTCGGTCAGGAAGCTGATCGTCGAGGGCCCCGCGGACCGATTGCGGGACGGGCTCAGGCTGTCGCTCGAGATCATCGAGCGGACGGCCGCTGCAGAGGCCCTCGATGAGCTCGTGAAGGCCGATCAGTACGACGAGTGGGCGTCGTGGATCGCCCGACACCGAAAATTGCCGCGGGGTTCTGGATTATCGCCTGTCCTCCTCCTCATCCCCGTGGTCCGCGGGAAACGTAAGAGTCCTCAACCCAGCTCGTGATTAGCAGTAGTTGCAGGTTCCCGTGTGCTTGCGCTGTAATTTCTCGATGACGGGCACTGTGGATTCCGCGAGCATCCGGTCCGATCCGAACCACCCCCCCGTGCTCCTCATCCTCCTTCCTCCTCGTCGTCGTCGTCCTCCTCCTCCTCCTCCTCATCCTCCTCGGGCGAGAAATGCGCATTCGCGCCCGCATAAATGCGACCCCACCCTTGCGATTGGGCTTTAAAAACAGCGGCGCTTTGTAGCGCGCGCTGTTTGCCTCATCCCGTGCACGCCGATTGGCTGTTAGGAAGATGCTCTATCCCACTAAGTAGGATAGCTGCCGGGGCGGAAATTCGAGCAGTTATTCGTGGTTTCGTTGTCCTGCTTGGATTTTGCATCCTAGTTGATTCATCCTGTGCGCTCCCATCTCCTCCCTCCAAACAAAAATGTAACCCCGCCCCCTCCTCCGTCACCCACTCCCTCCTCCTCCCTCCCCCCTCTCCTGGCATTCCCGACACGCCCTTCGGCTTCATCGGCAGGAATGCCAAAATGCCCTCTCCTGGCGCGAGCGTGAGCCGTTCGGGCCCGCCTCCAGGGGATCATCGGAGGCTTCTTCGGGCCTCTGTGGCCGCCTTGCAAAAATTAGGGCGGGTGTCATATGCAGTTCATATGCGCAACATATTGTGTTTTTATGTTGCCTATTTCTCGCCTGAGGAAGAGGGGGGTGGAGGAGGGAGGAGGAGGGGGGGGAGGAGGAGGATCCCGCCAGGATGTTGGAGGCGGCCGGGGGGTCTGAACTGGTTGGGAACCCCGAAAATCGGCACAGAGGGGGGGATCAAGGCGAAATCCGCTCAAAATCGGCCCCCGGACCTCTCCCGGGGTCCATCCGACGCAGCTTTTCACCCCGGATCTGTTTTTGACGGCCCCGGGGGCCGAAAACGGGCCCCGGGGGCCGAAACGGGCGAAAAACCTCCCCGAACCAGTGCTGGGCCACCTCAGCCCCCCAGCCGGCTCCAACCAGGATGGAGTACGCTTCCTCGCTCGCGGACACGCGATGGGAGCGCATGGAGCAGCCGCCCGCCGAGGCCCGGGTCGGGCGAAAGGGAGGGATTGGGAAAGGGGGGTTACGAAATCTGCTGCATGCAGCTGGTTTCGGCCCCGCCGAGGGGCCCATTCCTCGATACGTGGGCGCCTCCGGCGCCGGGAGGCGCCGGGAAAATCAGCTACGTGAGCTGATTCGCTAACCCCCCCTTTGCTACCCCCCCCCTTTCGTCCGCCCCGAGAGGCCGGGGCCGAGCCGGAGGTCGACGAGGCGTCGAAGCCTGTTCCTGCTCCACCTCCTCCTATTCCTCGTCGCCTTCCTCTTCCGCCCCCTCCTTCCCTCAGGCGTGGTTTCGCGCGCGCCTTGGCGCCGGCGTCGCGGAGGTCCCGTTGGGTGCCAGCGCCGGCGGCGCATCTGACCCGCGGGGCGCGCCTCGAGCGCTCGATTTCGGGACGCAGCTCGCGCGCTGGGTCCAGGGCGCTGGCCCACAGCCAGTCGTAGACGTGGCCGCGCCGCTCCACTTGCAGGATTTCTCCCGGGGGCTGTAGGCGCGTAAAAAAAGTCTTTTCCCCTTATCTTCACTCCCCCCTCCTGCCCCTCGGGGCGTCGGCTTTCGGCTCGCCCGGGCTGATTCCCAAACCATTCGTTCGGACGTGTGCATTTTTCGGCCACGAGGTTCCTGGGATTTTTTTTTTTTGCGTTTTCGGCCTCGGGAAGCCGCTTTCGGGCCCCGGGGGCGTCGGAAATCGATCCGGGGTGAAAAACTGCTTCGGATGGACCCCAGGAGGGGCCCCAGGACAGCTTATAAAAACAGCTTGTTTTACAACGTACTCCTGGGCCCTCTTCGGTTCCTCTTGGAGCCCCCTCTGGGGGCCTCTGGGAGCCCTCTAGGGGCCCTCTTGGACCCTTCCCAGGGCCCTCGGAGGGGCCCAGAGGCGCCCCAAAACGGGCCCAAGTGAGCCCCAGGACAGCTTATAAAAACAGCTTGTTTTATAACGTACTCCTGGGCCCTCTTCGGTTCCTCTTGGAGCCCCCTCTGGGGGCCTCTGGGAGCCCTCTAGGGGCCCTCTTGGACCCTTCCCAGGGCCCTCGGAGGGGCCCAGAGGCGCCCCAAGACGGGCCCAAGAGGGCCCCAGGACAGCTTATAAAAACAGCTTGTTTTATAACGTACTCCTGAGCCCTCTCGGGGGCCTCTTGGAGCCCCCTTGGGGGCCTCGGGTCGGCCTTGCGCAATCAAATGGAGGCCCCAAGAGGGGGCCCACGGAGCCCCAAGAAAGGGGCTCAATGAGCCCCCATGGGAGACTTAAAGAACCTCCGCGAGGGTCGAGAATCAAGGTTCGAGGGCCGATATTTTCGACATCTCGTGGCGTCCTCGTCGCCGCGGCTGGGCCCGCTTCGAAATCCGCGCAACACAGGTCGAGGGGGCGGACCTCCGAGGGAGGTGGATCGACGGCCGAGGGTCGAGAGAGCGCCAAGACGGCACTCTTCCGCCTCCTCCACCTCCTGCACTCCCCTCCCCATGGGGCCGCGCGCGAGCGAGCCTGGCGAGAGACCGGCGCGGGCGAGCCCGGCGCGGAAGGCCTCCCAAACACCCATGAAGTCATCCGAGGGATTTTCTCGCTCCGCCCCCCTCCCCCATCAACCTCCCCGCCCCAATATTGATCCTCGTCCTCCCCCTCCTGCTCTCCCGCTCGCCCTCTTCATCCACGGCCATTTGGGCGTTCAAGGTTGTGCGAGGGAGAGAGGGGGAGATTGCCATACGCACAGAAAGAAGCCGCCCGCATACCGCTCCGCAGTCGCGATGGCGACGCTGAAGCGCCCCGCCGCCGTTGCAGGTCTCGCCGAGGAGGGCGCCCCCGCCAGGCCGGAGGGGGCTGCGTCCGCCGCCGCCGCCGAGCAGGCCCCTTCCCCGGAGGTTGCACTCAACGACGAGTCGTCTGCAGCCCAGCCCGCCGAGCAGATCGTGAAGAAATGCCAGACGTGCAAGGAGGCCATTCCCGAGACGGACAAGTTCCAAACCTTAAAGAAATACGACCCTACCAAGCCGGCTGTGAAACCCCAGTACAGGTGCTCGGACTGCCACAACGCGCGGGGCCGCGTCCTCACGCTCTGCAAATCCAACGAGGAGTTCGGCGACGGATTCGAGAAAATGACGCCCGACCAGCGCAGCAAGCTCATCGCGGACGCGAAGGGCTTGTTCAACGACCAGCTTTCGAAAGTCATCGAAGAGACGGTGACGGAGTACAAAACGCAGAGGGCCCTTCGCAACTTCTCTTCTGAAGGCGAGATGGTCGACGTCGACAAGTTGGACGACCACGAGAAGTTCAAGAACGACCCTGCCGCGAAGGCCCACATCCTCGAGCACGGGATCAAGAACCACTGCGAGCACAGGAACAAAGAACAAGTATGGGTTCCAACGCACTTCTTGAAGCTGAGCAAGGAGGAGGCCACCGGCAAGGAGTCCAAGCGCAAGATCTCTTGCGAGACGGATGTGAAAATCAAGCAACAGAGGAAGGGGCCCGGCAACAAAAAGAAGGCGACCGAGAACGGCGAGGGCGGTGGCGAACCGACTGGCGAGGGAGGCAGCGAGCCGGCACACCCGCAGGTTACTCCCGCCGTCTTCAAGCGCTTGGAGTCGGGGCTGCAGAAAATGGAAAGCTCCGTTCTGACTCTCACGACGAAGCTCGTGATGGCGCGGGCTCCAGAGAACGCGGACAGCATCCCGAAGAAGACTATGGAGGCCGCCGATAAGCTTCTCGCGGACTCGGAGGCGGACGTCCAGAAGCTCAAAGATTTCATTGCAGCCACGCGCGGCCCCAAGCAGGACATCAAGGACCTCCTCGAACACGTGGCTGAGGCGCTCAAGAAGAGCAAGGCGATTTGCGGCAAACTCGACGCCTTGATGGATGATGAAGATGAGATGGGCGCTTAGCTGTGATCCCTACTTACAAATATCTTCCCCTAGGCTCCTCCCTTCGGTCGCTCGACACCACGGGCACGCTGTCCACCTGCGGGCTCGCGTTTTAGCAGCGTTGCCAGGAGCGAAGCAAAATCCTCATCATCCTCTCTCAACCTAACCCCATCCCTCCTGCATTTAAACGCCGTCGTCGCACTTGTCTTCGGCTCGCCGCGGCAAGAAAATGCGAATTTATTAGATTATCCTGCGCCTTCCCCCCCCCCTATTCCTCCTCGCATTTCCTCCCCACGCGCCTCCCCCAAAACATTCGCACCCAGATAAATGCGAGCCCATGCCCTCCGTCCTCGATGCCCCATCCCACCTTCGGGGGACGACCGGGCCACTTTCGGCCAAGAATTTCGAGGCGGATCCAGCCGCGACCACGAGGGGGGCCTGGGCGGTTTCCCCCGGGGCCGTAGCGGACCCGAGGAGCTTCCCCAGGGTCAGTTTTTCATCCTGGGTTCGTTTCTGGTGGCCCAGGGGCCCGAAAACGGGCCCCAGGGGCCGAAAACGACGAGAGACCCCCTCGAACCTCGAACCTCGAACCTCCACGAAAAATCCACGAATAAGTCGAGGAGGAGGGGTCCCCTAGCCCTTCGGGGAAACCCTCCAGGGGGGCCCTGGATGCCACAAGGAATGCCCGTAGACGAGCGATAGATGAGCGATAGACGAGCGATAAACGAGCGATAGACGAGCGATAGACGAGCGATAGGACAAGGCGGTCGTCTATCGCTCGTCTATCGCTTGTCTATCGCTCGTCTATCGCTCGTCTATCGCTCGTCTATCGCCCATCTTCGCTGGCTCAATGCACCGTTCGCGGTTTTTTGGGCTCAAGTGTCCGACGAAGGCCGCGGTATGGATCTCACCGCGGAAGTTGGAAGAACACCTGACCTGCCGGATTTCTCTCAATTCGCTGGGGAAATATCTCTCCCAAGGCGTTTGCGAGTTGCGTCCCCGTGCGCTGGCCTCTTAGGTTGTTCTCACGCTTTGCAATTTTTGAATGTTGGGGCAGACTCTATAAATGTTTTCGACGTGGAAGACAAATACTATACGTACCTTTGCAACCATCTGGCCAGCACCGGCATGGACCCGTCGGACATAAGACTACATCTTGGCCGTCCTGTGGGTGACGTCACGCAGGTCGATTTGCGCTCCTTAGAGCGACCGGTGGACGTTCTGGCGGTTGGGCCCCCGTGCCCACCTTGGTCAGCCCAAGGAAAGCACATGGGCAAGGAGGACATGCGCGCACAGGTATTCCATCGGATCCTCGATTGGGTTTTCTACATGGTGCACTGCTGTGGGCTTCTATGCGCCATCGTGGAGAACGTGCCTGGGATTAAAACTGTTCTGGCGGACGGCCGGGAGGCGCCGATAGATCAGTATGTCAGGCTCTTGGAGCAGCACGTGCCTGAGTTCACGTGGCGCGTTGAGACATTGAAGTTGGTGGACTATCTATGCCCTCAGAACCGCGTGAGGGTGTTTCTGGTGGGGCTAAGGAGAAACCTCGGAGACGTTCCTCGGCCATTGATGCCATTCGGCACCCGCCTTCTAGCAGAAGCACTAGCTTCCGGCTTGCCATGCATGTCACGCGCGTCCCTGACGGAGGCGCAACAACGAAATCTGAAGGCTTACGAGAATCGCATTCGCAGCCTGGTCGAGGAGGGCCGCGCGCCCCGCAACTCGACGGCAGTGGTGTCCTTTGACCGGGCAGAAGGGATGGGCTTCAATACCACGCTCTCGGTCGATGTTTCCCCGACGTTGACCTGCCGTTCCTTTTATTTCGCGGTCCTGTCGGTCGAAGACGTTGTCAGCGACACTCCCGATGAAAACCGCCGATTGTTTAGAAAACTGACCAGCCCAGAGCGCTTCGCTCTGCAAGGGTTCCCGCCTTTCACAGCTTTGCAGATCGATTCCAAGCTCGCAGTGTTCAGCACGGGGAACGCGTATCCCCCACCGCTGTTGTTGGCAGTTCTAGCACCACTCCTGAAGAGGATGGTCGGGACAGACGGATTTGATTTGGCAGCGTGGCCCCCGGCGAGCGCTCTCTCCTCCGCCGAACCGCTTGGCCTGCGTGCGTTTTCCAAAGCGATCCGTCGGCCTGGTAAAATCGTCGATCGGGGCAAGCGCCGCCTTTTTTTGGAGGCCAGGCAACGTAGTGCACGCAAGAAGCGGCGCAGGAGCAGCAGCAGCGCTTGACAAAAAACAACATCACCACCTCCATCATCGCGATGTCCATCGCCACCATCATCACCACCGTCGCCATCATCAGTACCGCCGTCATCTCCACTCGCAATAATTTAAACTTATACCCTTCAATTCAGGGGCTCTGTGCGGATTAGGGTGCTGCTGCTGATGATGCCAGCGTAAGCGCGCCAGCTCCCAGGACGGCCCAAGAGGGCCCCAAGACGGCCTCAAGAGGGGCCCACGAGGGGGAGCCCGAACCGAAAATCCGAGCCTTCCGCCCCAAGACGGCCCCAGGATACCCCAAGAGAGGCCCAAGATGCCCCAAGGGGCGCCCAAGAGGCACCCCAGAGGCCCCGAGAGGCCCACAGGAGATCCCAAGAGGCCCCAAAACGGCCCCCAAGAGGTTTCGAAACTGCCTCCAAGAGGCCCCCGAGAAGCCCCCCACCCAAGAGATCCCAGCGAACGCCGCGCGAGCCTCATGCCCGCAACCCGGGCGTGGTGGCGGGATATGCCGAAAGCACGTGGATGCTGAGACTGTCAGCTCGCAGGGAGGTTCGGTCCACGAACCGCGCGAGGGGTGCGCCGAGATGGGTAGAGGAGAGGACGGGGGGATGAGGGGTCAGCACGGGCGAGCCCAGAGCCGAGGGGGGACGTCAAAGGGCTCCACGACACAAAGCCGCCATGCTAGGCCACCCCCGGGGGCGCGAAGATAATTTGCATTCGCGCGCCATGATGGCCCGTGCCGGAGCAACCGCCCATCGCCGCGGGGGGCGGCGCGAGAGCTATAGATGGCGCGAAGATAACCACGAGTCGCACATCCCGGGGCGCGGCGAATCAGAAAGAGCCTCCCCGTCGAGGGATTAAGAAATGGACGTCCTTCCATCCGTAGCCATATCCCTCGATCTCGAGCGAGGGTGTCTAAATTGTGAGGAAGTATCAAGCGGGAGCCGCTGCTGCTGCTGTAAACCAAGGGGCCAGGAGCTCAGTTTGAACCCCGTGATTTTCCCTGCTAAGAAAAACCGGATGCGATCCCTGGGGAAGCACTTCAATTGAAGAAGCACAATTGTCACAGGAGGGGGATCAACAATAATTGTTCTTCAGTCGTGAGAGTTCAACAACAGTACTAATCTGTCAGGGAGTCCTAAGCGTGAGCGCGACTCCTGGGTGCCTGGGTGTCGGGAGCGCGGCGCGTGAGTAAATTGCAAGAAGTTCCAACGCAAGGGCGCTATTCAGCAGTAAATTGCAGGCGAATCTCCAGCGAGAGCGCGACTGCAGAGCGCCGGGAGAATAAATTCTAAGGAAGTCCCAAGCGAGAGCGCGACTCCTGAATAAAACGCGAGGAAGTCTCGGGCGGGAGCGGGGTCCTGGCTAAATTGTGAGGAAGTCTCAGGCGGCCGCCCCTGCAGGGAATCGCCGACGAGACCGTGCCGCTCGCGGCCAGCCGGCGAACCGCCGGCCCGCTCGCCCCCTGACCGCCAGGGAGAGGGACGAGTTTCGCTCGCACGTTGCCACTGCGCACCGCGCGTGCACTTGTCTGCTGGAAAATATGGCAATCCTCCTCGTCCTACCGACGGGGCCACGACGCGCGTGGCGAGCGAGGGGCGCGCAGTTTCACCCGTTTTTCCTTCCTCCTCCCCCGCCTCCTCCTGCAAATCCTCCGCGGGGTCAGCACTGGGCTCGCCCGTGATCCCCCTCCTCCTTTTCCCCCTCCTATATACATTCCGATCGTTTTCGGTTTTTCGCCGCTTTCGGTCCCCGGGGGCCGTTTTCGGGCCCCGGGGCCCTCACAAACGGACCTGGGTGCAAAATTGCGTCGGATGGACCCCCGGAGGTGTCCGGGGACGGACTTTGAGCCGAGTTGCATTATACTTTTTCAGCAAGGTCTCAACTTATAAGCGTAGTCTCAGATTCGGGCCTTCTCCGTGGAATTTCTTGATCGGAGTCCCCGCATAAAGATGTTTTAGGGTGAGCTGGAGCAGCGGGGCGCAACAGTAGTTAGACACTGAAGTACTGGGATACCCTCCTCGCTCTGGCGGGGCCTCCCATGGAGGGGTGGGAGGGGCGCGAAACCTGTGGACTATGATGGTATTGCGATGCCCTCCTTGCTCTGGCGGGGCCTCCCAGGAGGGGTGAGAGGGGCGCGAAAGCTGAAATAAAATTGCATTGCGATACCCTCCTCGCTTTGGCGGGGAATCCCAGGAGGGGTGGGAGGGGCGCGAAACTTATGAGTAGTGGTAGTAGTAGTAGTAGTAGTAGTAGTAGTAGTAGTAGTAGTAGTAGTAGTAGTAGTAGTAGTAGTAGTAGTAGTAGTAGTAGTAGTAGTAGTAGTAGTAGTAGTAGTAGTAGTAGTAGTAGTAGTAGTAGTAGTATAGTAGTAGTAGTTAGTAGTAGTAGTAGTAGTAGTAGTAGTAGTAGTAGTAGTAGTAGTAGTAGTAGTAGTAGTAGTAGTAGCAGTAGTAGTAGTAGTAGTAGTAGTAGTAGTGGTAGTAGTAGTAGTAGTAGTAGTAGTAGTAGTAGTCGTAATCGTAGTCGCAGTCGTAGTCGTAGT
>CAUYUJ010018487.1:2500-7500 GCA_963575745.1 Prorocentrum cordatum
AGGGGGCTGGCAGATTTACTACTGCCCCCGACCAGCCGACGCCCGAGAGACAGGACGTCGCAGCGAGGGCTGCGGGCAAGGACAACAAAAAACTGCCTTCTCTATCAACGCGGCCTGTGCTGCTGGACGGCATCACGGAGTTCCGAGATGTGGCACGCACGCGTTGCATCTTAGAATGAATGCTGAACGACGGACCTGGCAAGGGGAGGGGCGAGGGAAGGGAACGGGGAGGGAGGGCGGGAGCTGCGGAGGAGGGGGGGGGAAAGGAGGATGAGGCTGGCTGGAAGAGGATAATCAGGAGGGGTGATTAGGGAATGGCAGTCCCAGACCCTCTCAAAGAAAAGAGTGTACTGGAGTCCCACCCTCCATGAAAGGTGTACCATTCAACACCCACGCTGCGAATGATACGCACCAGTGCGAACGACTACTGCTCTGAAGGCGAGCGAGAGACAGAGAGACAGAGAGAGAAAGAGAAGTGAGAGAAACAAAGAGAGAAACAAAGACATACAAACAGCCAGAAACTCACACAGACAGCCAGAGAGACAGAGAGACAGACAGACAGACATACAGACAGACAGACAGAAACAGAAACAGAAACAGAAAGAGACAGACAGGCAGACAGAAAAATAGACAGACAGACAGACAGACAGACGGACGGACGGACGGACGGACGGACGGACAGACAGACAGACAGACACATACAGAAAGAGACAGATGCTGACACAGACACAGAGACAGAGATGGAGGGAAAATACAGGGACAAAAAGGAAAGAGGCGGAGACGAATATAAGGGGAGGCAGAGAGAGAGGGGGATATATGTGTACATGCACGCGCCGACGTATGTGTTGGCGTCTATGCACACACACACGCACCATTGAAACATACATCGATCTATACACTGTGTGATAGACAAAGAAATACTTATGCAAGGTTAGCAACGACTCTGCACCATCCCTTCTCCGAGCCCTGCTCGCCTCTCGACGGTGTGCGTGACCGCCGTCGTCGCCTCCAAAGGCCTGAGAGAGCCGTCCGAGCCGCGGAAGGGGAGCGAGCAGCAGCAGCAGCAGCCGCAGCGGCAGCAGCAGCAGGGGCAGCCCCGGCAACCAGTAGGAGAAGTGGCCGCAACAGCACCAGGAAGCTGGAAACCATTTTTTTGCGTCGGCGGCCAGGCTGGGGTCGCCGCGACGCCCCAACAAAATCAGCCTCCTGCACGTATACTGAGCGAGGAGATGCCTAGCCACCACAACTGGTCGCGGTGATGCGCAGCTCGCCTACTTGTTACTCCAGGGGGAGCAGTGCCCGATCAGGCACTGCAGTCGCGATGACGACTGGTGGGTGTGGGATCAGACGAGGCGGGTTGTCAAGCGATCGCTGACGAGAGCCAAAGCTATCCTCCAGGCAAGGTTCCTCCCCGTGATCCGGGCGGTCGCCAGACGCTGTCGCGCAGAAGAGTGCTTTGGAGAGTGCGAGGATGGCAACCCCCCCAATCAGCGATTTATGGACAAGACGCGAAGAAGAGAATCAGATAATATGCAATTTTCGACGGGGAGGCTGAACTCGATCTTGACCCTCGTCATTGTTCAGCTCAGCACTTGCGTGGTGGACCTCCGCTCGAGCACCATTCGCCCAGGCCGCCCGACAGACATGGCTCCCCTGCGCAGCCCGACTCCCGTGCCCGAGAGGCGGGCCGCCGCGGAGAAGGGAGCGGGCGATGCGTGAGAGCGCGCCGGCCCCAGAGCTGGCTTCGGGGATGGCCAGCCAGTGCTGGGGGGCGGAGGCCTGCTGCGCGACTGGGCAGGCGGTCACGGAACGCAGCGCTTTCCTGCGTTTGACCGCCTAGGCCATCGAAGTACTGCATTGCTTAGATGCTGTGGCGCCTCCGCAGACGTCGCCGAGGCGACGGCACGACGCAGAAGGGTCGAACCACACTGGACGCTGACGAGCGCAGGCGGCTCAAACAGGGAATCGAGGCGCCACGCGAAGAAGGCCAGAACGTGGTTTTCTGGGTGCAAGAGAAGGCTGTTGTGTGTCGACGCTTGGTGGCTGCAGAGCTCTGACCCCGTGGAACCGTGGAATCTGAGCCTCCCCCGTCGCTCCTCCCCTCCTGCCTCGCCCCCCCGGCCGCAAACACACACACACACACACAAACAAACAAACACAGCTGAAGGATAGGGGAAAGAGAACTATGCACATACACCGATTCTGGCCAGGCCCAGCCCTGAGCCCAGGATCGGCGCATGCGCCCTCTTGCCTTGGCCAGGAAGGTACATGCACCGACCCTGGGCCGAGGATGGGCGTTGCCAGGATCGGTGCATGTGCGCAGTTCTCTTCGCCCGAGAAGACACAGCTGTGGAACGTCCCGAAGCCACGGCGCTGGATCTCCGGAGGCCTCCCGGGACGCGCGTGTCTGTGTGTGTGTGCGTGTGTGTCTGTGTGTCTGTGTGTCTGTGTGCGTGTGTGTGTGTGCGTGTGTGTGTGTGTGCGTGTCTGTGTGTGTGTGTGTGTCTGTGTGCGTGTGTGTGAGTGTGTCTGCGTCTGTCAGTGTCTGTGTGTGTGTGTCTGTGTGTCTGTGTGTCTGTGTGTCTGTGCGTGTCGGGCCTTCGCACCTTCATGTCCCTTCGATCCCGCTGCCAAGGGCATGCTCTTCGGGCGTGCTCGGGACCTCCCGGGGACGCGCGGAGCGGGGTGCCCCCCTCCCCGACCGCCGTGCCGGGCTCCTGGCGGCTCCCGGAGGCCCTCGGAGGCTCCCTCGGAGGCTCCCTCGGAGGCTCCCTCGGAGGCTCCCTCGGAGGGCTTCGCTCCCCACGCGAGGAGGGAGGAGAGAGGAGGGAGGAGGGAAGAGGGAGGAGGGAGGAGGGAGGAGGGAGGAGGGAGGAGGGAGGGGAGGGCTGGCGGAGCCAGCCACGCAGCGATGATCGAGCCCGAGCGCTGGCAAGGCGTGCTGCTAGGTGTGCATCCGGCTCTCCCCCAGGCCGGCCAGGGGCGGGAAGGGCAGGAGGCGCGGTGCCGTGGACGCCCACATGCACTGGACCGCCGACACGCACTGCCTGCGCGCGCAGATCACAACTGACCGGACCGCGGGCAGCCCGACGACCCCATTGATAGAAGAAGAAAAACGCCGTAAACATAAACTTTTGGCACTCCGCGCGGATTTCTTGGATCTGCGCTGGATCCCCCCCCCCTGGCGCGCAGAGCGCACCAAGGGCGGCGCCAGAGGCGCCGCCGGGGGGGGCCCAGACCGGATCCAAGAAACCCGCGCGGAGCGCCTACAATTTATGTTTATGTTGTTTTTTCTTCTTCGAATCGGTCTCCGCGCGCTCCGCGCAGAAGCCGGCGAGGCTGTCGGCCTGGTCCCCCACCCCGTCTGCCCGCTGCCGGTGTCTTTGGGCGCGCCCTCGGCGTGCGCGCCCACCCTGGACAGGCCGTGGAAAGGCGTCGCTTTGGCGAGGCCTTCCCAAGATCCCGGGGGGGAGTGGGATGGGACGCACAAGGACATACTAGTACTGTACGTCCTCCTTGGAGGCGTGCGTCCGACCCGAACGTATAGTACGACCATCTTGTAGTACATCGTCTCCTGAGCGGCACGGCGACAGAAAGCGCCCGCCTCGGAGCTTATCCTATATACGATTTCTCGGCGCGCGCGTCGCCCCTGGGGGGCGACGCACACATAGTATTAGTATGTTGTGGTGGCGCCGCTGATAGAGGCCTTCTAGATGGGGTCCGAGTACATGGGGTCGGCGGATTGCACTGGATCGGCGATGCATCGACGATGCATCGGCGACCTCGGCGACGCATCCGCGACGTCGGTGTGAAGAAAATGGTGCCCCACATCGAGCCGAGCATCGCCGAAGCATCGCCGAAGCGGCGCGATCCTCCGACCCCATCTACTCCGACCCCATCTATGAGGTTTAGAGATGGAGGGGGGGGGGGGGCGAGCCCCCTCTCGCTTCCCCCCCGTCATCGCCGCCGGCAAGTGCGGGGCCAGCACGTCGGGCCGGCGGACCTGCTCCTGCTCCCTGTCGCCCTCCTCCCCCAGCTCCTCCTCCTCCTCCTCGGGCAGCTTCGACGAGGTGCTTTTGACAATTCTGGGCAGCTCTACCAGAAAGCCCCGCCCAAATCCTCCTCCCCCCGCCCCTTAATGCTCCTTCTCCACCTCCTCTTCCTCGCCCACCCCCTCGTCCCCTTCACCTGTGTCTTCATCATGTTTCCTACTCCTCCTCCATCTCCTCCTCCTCCTCCTCCTCCTCCTCCTCCTCTCTCCTCCTCCTCCTCCCCTCCTCATCCTCATTCCTCCTCCGCCTCCTCCCTCCTCCTCCTCCTCCTCCTCCTCCTCCTTCCTGATTCCTGATGGCCCGAGAGTTCGTCGAAAGCGGCCCGCTCCTCCTCCTCCTCCTCCTCCTCCTCCTCCTCCTCCTCCTCCTCCTCCTCCTCTTCTCCTCCTCCTCCTCCTCTCTCCTCCTCCTCCTCCTCCTCCTCTTCCTCCTCCTCCTCCCTTCCCCGTCCCGTCCTCTTCCGCCCCCTCCCTCTCCTTTTCCAGCTTCCCCTCCTCCAGCTGCTGCAGCTCCCCCATTCCCGTCCCCCCCTCCCTCCTCCACGTCACCCACCTCAGCCACAACATCACGACCTCAGGATCCCCAGCAGCCGTTCTCAAGCTCGCAAGATAAGGGCTCAGCTGAGGCGGACATGGAGGAGCAGCGTATAGGGGAGCGAGAGCGCATCAGAACCGACCAGAAGAAAAACACAGATGAACACGTACTGTCCGGTCCGCGCGGAGTTCTTGGGTCGGTGCTCGTCCCCCCCCCCCTGGCGCGCGGAGCGCGCCAAGAGCGGCGACGGAAACGCCGCCAGGGGAGGTCAAGCGCCGACCAAAGGAATCCGCATTCACCTCCGAGAGTCTATGCTTAAACAGCCAGGTTGTTGCTTGATCGATGTCGATTGGCTCAGTTCCTTCTCCTCCCCCTCTCCCACCTCCTTTCGCTGGTCGAGCCGACTGGTGCCAG
>CAUYUJ010018487.1:15000-52500 GCA_963575745.1 Prorocentrum cordatum
CTCAGCATCATCATCACCACCACCACCATCACCATCATCACCACCACCAGCATCACCACCACCACCACCACCACAATCATCATCATCAGCAGCAGCAGCATCAGCATCAGCATCAGCATCAGCATCAGCAGCAGCATCAGCAGCATCAGCATCAGCATTAGCATCATCATCAGTATCAGCATCATCATCATCATCATCATTATCCTCATCATCCTCATCATCTTCATCAGCATCATCACCATCATCACCATCATCATCAGCAGCAGCCTTAGCATCATTATCAGTATCGTCATCATCAGCAGCAGCATCATCACCAGCATCAACATCATCGTCAGCATCAGCATCACATTCGTCCCTCCCTCCCTTCCTCCTCCTCCCTCCTACTCCCTCCTCCTCCCCCACGCTTCAAGGTGCTGTCGGCGCCGCAACCTCCTCCTCCTCTTCATCCTCCTCCTCCTCATCCTCCTCCTCCTCCTCCTCCTCCTCCTCCTCCTCCTCCCCCTACCGTTTTCTTATGGGTAAGCCCTCCTCGTCTGAACACCAGGCGTGTCGGTAGGGCGGACCAGGAGGTTCACCTGAGAAGACGTCCTCACTCCGTATATCCCTGAAGCTTCTTTTCACCAGGACAGTGGAGCTCTCGCCTTAGAGCCGCGCACACTCGTCTTAACAACGTGCAACCAGTACAAACAGTTGAGGACTGCGCACAGTCGTCTTACCATAGTTTGCAGCAGCTCCGAGGATGGAGGGCGGGTCGTTCTTGAATAACAGAATCGCCACAACCCCGTGCATGTTTGTTAAACAAGCTTACATCGATTACACGGATGGAGGCGGGCTCTTCACATGATCACCATCGCGCCGCGCACATTCGTCCTGAAAGTTCGCATCAACTGCGAAGATGGAGGGCGGTCTGCCTTCAGAATGGGGGCCTCGCCCTGGCACCGTGAACATGCCCGTCACAAGTTTGCAGGGGTCGCACGGATGGAGAACGGCTCCGTTTGGAAAGCTGGGGCTCGCCTGAACCTGCCGTACACGAAAACAGAAGCTGCACAATATTTGCACGGATGGAGGCCGAGCTCTTTTCGAATTGGGGCTGTCGCACACGAGTTCCTCCCGGCTACTAACTATCGGAAGCTTGAACCCATTCAGCAGCTGCACGGATGGAGGGCGGCTCCTGTTCAAAATGCGTGTCTCGCGTGAGACGTTTGTTTGTTGCTTCATGTTTCAAATGTCGGAATTGTTAACTTGCCCCGCAAGTGTACGGATGGGGGCGGCTACCTTGCAAAACGAAAATATCGCTGGACACATCGTTTAACGTGATGATGCTCGCGCTCCTCACGACTCGCTAAAGGATGCAAGGCAGTTCTGTTTCAAACTGGGGCGCTAGCCGAATGGCAAGCGGCAAGCACATCCGGTGCTGGTCTTTCACGGGGCGCCCCTTGGGACATACGATGAAACTTGGGACGGGAGAGTGTATGGCAGCATCGTTGGTACATGTTGGGTTTACTCTGATCCTCCTTCCCCGTTTCTCCTAGCAGCCGCTCACGGAGGATCGGCCGGCGCCGCTGTGCGCGCGCCAGAGAAGTTGTGCGACTGAGACTGTTTCAATGGGCGGACGGGCGGGATGACGTGCCGCATCCTTCTAGCAGGGACCCAGGCGAAGTTTGAATCAGATTACCCTGGCGACGTACCCAATCCCTGCGCAATGCGGGGCATGAGTAGCAACAATATGACATGGCCCCACAAGGACGGCGAGGTCCCGAGCAGGTCCGCGCAGTGCCTCACTCCGCTGGACCCACCAGCAGCCTTCGAAAGTGGCGAGCCCACCAGCAGCCCTCGAAAGTGGCGACAATTTCGCAGATCGCAGCCCCCCAGGGACGGCGAGGTCTCGCTCAGGTCTGCGCGGTGCCTCACTCCGCTGGACCCACCAGCAGCCCTCGAAAGTGGCGACACTTCCGCAGACCGCAGCCCCCAGGGACGGCGAGGTCTCGCTCAGGTCTGCGCGGTGCCTCACTTCGCTGGACCCACCAGCAGCCCTCGAAAGTGGCGGAATTTTCGCAGACCGCAGCCCCCCAGGGACGGCGAGGTCTCGCTCAGGTCTGCGCGGTGGCTCACTCCGCTGGACCCACCATCAGCACTCGAAAATGGCGAAAGTTTCGCAGACTGCAGCCCCCCAGGGACGGCGAGGTCTCGCTCAGGTCTGCGCGGTGGCTCACTCCGCTGGACCCACGAGCAGCCCTCGAAAGTTGCGACACTTTCGCAGATCGCAGCCCCCCAGGGACGGCAAGGTCTCGCTGAGGTCTGCGTGGTGCCTCACTCCGCTGGACCCACCAGCAGCCCTCGAAAGTGGCGAAAGTTCCGCAGACCGCAGCCCCCCAGGGACGGCGAGGTCTCGCTCAAGTCTGCGCGGTGCCTCGCTCCGCTGGACCCACCAGCAGCCCTCGAAAGTGGCGACAATTTCGCAGATCGCAGCCCCCCAGGGACGGCGAGGTCTCGCTTAGGTTTGCGCGGTGCCTCACTTCGCTGGACCCCAGCAGCCCTCGAAAGTGGCGAAACTTTGGCAGATCGCAGCCCCCCAGGGACGGTGAGGTCTCGCGGGAGACAGGAGGCGGGAGGCAGGAGGCGGGAGGAGGAGGAGGAGGAGGAGGAGGAGGAAGACGTGACCGCGGTGCTCTATTCAAAGCGAATACCCAACCCAGGAGGGTTGGGAATAAACTCAATGAACAGAAACGTTTGAAGGTCCAGGCGGATTTCTTGGATCGGCGCTGGATGCCCTTCTCTGGCGCGCGGAGCGCGCCAGGTGCGGCGCCGAGGGCGCCGCCAGGGGGGCCTGGGAGCCGTATTCGGTTTTCTCCGTCCTTCGAGGGATCCAGGGATCCAGGATCCAGGGCACATCGAGGGAAACCCTGAACCTAAAAATGCTGCCATCTCTTGAGGGCGCATCGTTTGCTCCGGCCGGCTTCCGCCGGCATCCGCCGTCCTTCCGCTGGCGTTCACCGGCAGATGCGGCCTCCTGGAGGGACGGGGAGGGCCCCGGGAGAAGGAGGAGGAGGAGGGGGAGGAAGAGGAGGAGGAGAAGGAGGAGGAGGAGGAGGAGGAGGAGGACGAGGAGGAGGAGGAGGATAGGAGGAGGATGAAGAGGAGAGGGGAGGAGGGGAGGAGGAGGAGGAGGAGGAGGAGGAGGAGGAGGAGAAGAAGGAGGAGGAGGAAGAGGAGGGGGAGGAGGAGAAGGAGGAGGGGGAGGAGGAGGAGGACGAGGAGGGGAGGAGGGGGAGAAGGAGGAGGGAGGAGGAGGAGAAGGAGGGGAAGAGGAGGAGGAGGAGGAGGAGGAGAAGGAGGAGGAGGAGAGGGGGAGGAGGAGGAGGAGGAGGAGGAGGAGGAGGAGGAGGAGAGAGGAGGCGGAGGAGGAGGAGGAGGAGAGGAGGATGAGGAGGAGGAGGAGAAGGAGGAAGGAGGAGAGGAGGAGAAGGAGGAGAGGAGGAGAAGGAGGGGAGGAGGAGGGGGGAGGAAGAGGAGGAGAAGGAGGAGGAGAAGGAGGAGGAGGAGGAGGAGGAGGAGAAGGAGGGAGAGGAGGAGAGGAGGAGGGTGGAGGAGGAGGAGGAGGAGGACGAGGAGGAGAAGGAGGAGAGAAGGAGGAGGAGGAGCGGAGAGGAGGAGGAGAGGAGGAGAGGAGGAGGAGGAGGAGGAGGAGGAGGAGGAGGAGGAGGAGGAGGAGGAGGAGGAGGAGGAGGAGAGGCGTTCTGGGCTCTCCGAGAGGGGGGGGTCTTGTGCGTGCATACTTCAGAGCGCCGTGCACGCACGAGCGCGGGCTACGATTGCTTTCCATACTGAAGAGAGGGGAACCATTCCTCGCGTTCCGCAACCCTCTTGGCTCCCATGGCTGGCTCCGCCGGGCCGCGGCCCCCACTCGCGCCGCGGCGCGTCACGTGGGCCGACGGCGGCGGAGGCTGCGGCGCGCCCTGGCGCGGCAGCGCGGGCGGCGCGGGCGCAGGGAGTGGCAAGGTCCTGCCTGGCCCGCGGAAGCCTGCTTGGGGCTGCGGCCGCTGCGGCGCCGACGGCAACTGGGCCAGCCGCCTGGCCTGCCGCGGGTGCGGAGTGGCGGCCCCACTGTCGGTGCGCCAGCGCGCAGTGGAGGCCGCGGCTGGAGCGCCCCAGGCTGCGGGCGCGCGGGATGTCTCGCCGAAGGCCGCGCCCAAGGTCAAGGCCAAGAAGGAGGAGAGCGGTGCAGGGCCGCTCGCTGGCAGCGCAGGAGGCGGTGCCCAGGGAGCGCAGCCCCAGCAGCCGAGCGCGGCGGACCTGCTGGCCCAGCTCGAGGCGCGCGGGGTGGTCCTCTCAGACTCGGACAGGGCCAAGCTGCTGCCCAAGCAGCCCGAGGAGCCCCCGAAGGAAGAGAAGCCGCGCACGCACTCCCAGGTGCTGCAGGGGCTCCTCTGGAAGGTGGAGCGGCTCGGCAAGCAGGCCAAGTCCAGGAGGGGCGAGCAGGAGGCCGCTGAGGAGGCCGTCAGCGCAGCCCAGGAGGAGCTGGAGCAGGCCAAGCGGAAGGTGGCTGAGGCTGACAGGAAGCTGGCAGCCGCCCAGGACGAGCTGGAGCAGGCCAAGAAGGTCCAGGAGGTCGGCCTTCCGCCTGGGACCAAGTCGTCCAAGGCAGGTGACCTCGCCAGCGCCCTGGAGGGGATCCGCGCCCTTGCGAGCGTGCTGCGGGAGCAGAGCGGGGCAGTCGGGGAGGCCATCCAGAAGGCTAAGGCCGCCCTCGAGGCCAAGGCGGTCGTCCTGCGGCAAGAGGTCGACTCCGAGCAGGCCCCGTCGCCCGAGGACGACGTCGAGATGGCGAAGGCAACCCCTGGGGCCCCTGCTGATGATGCTGGTCCTGCTGCTTCAAGTGGCGACGGCGGGGGCGGCAGGGTCGACGCCGAGGGCGAGGCTTTCATCGAGCAGCTGGCCAAGCTGGAGGGCGAAGGCCGCCGCAAGCTCGAAGAGTTCTGCCAGGCAGCGGGCCTCGCCCGCCCGACCACCAAGAAGCTCAAGGGAGGCGGAGGAGAGGCCGTCGAGCGGCCAGCCGCGGCAGCCGCCGATGGACGAGGCCCAGCGGAGGCTCCAGCGAGCGAGGCGTGAAGGAGGAACCTGGAGGTTGGACACGGCCAACACCACCTCCAGGAGCAGCATGATGAGATGGCTGCATCATGAGGCGTCCGCCGACGTTGTCTTCCTGCAGGAGGTCGCGGCGGCGCCAGGTGCCAAGGCGGAGGCCGAGCAGGCGTGCCGCAAGGAGGGCTGGAAGGTGGTCTTCAACGCGTCGGTGGTCACCGACAAGGGCGGCCTCTCCAGCGGCGTCGGGATCGGCGTCCGCGCCCACATCGGGATGGGCGACCCGCCCGCGGGGCCCGCCCTCCCGAAGGAGCGAGTGATCGCTCGCTGGGTCAACTGCGCTGTCAGAGGGGGCTTCCTGGCGGTCTCGGTCTACCTCGTGACGGGCAAGGGTCTCGACTGCGAGTCGAAGCTCGTCCTCGGCCAGTTGGGGCGCTACCTGGCCAGCACGGACGTGCCTTTCGTGATTGGCGGCGACTGGAACTGCAAGCCGCGAGAGCTCCAGGAGTGGGGCTGGCCGCAGGCAGTCGGCGGGATGACGGTCACGCCTGGCGTGGCTACCTGCCGCAGCGGGGGCGGCAACGAGCTGGACTGGTTCGTCGTCTCCAGCGAGATGGGGGAGCTGGTCAGAGGATGCAGGCGGCTAGAGGAGACTCTCGCGCCCCATTGGCCCGTCCGTTTGGAACTGGGGCGGCGAGGCGCACCCGCGCGGCGGCCCGTCCTCAAAGGGCCGCGCGCGTTCCCAGCCGAGCGGCCAGTGGGGCCGCGGCCCAAGCCCCCCGACTGGGGCCCACTGGTCGCACGCCTACGCAGGGTGCTTGAGCAGCTGGGCTGGCCGCAGCCCGAGGCGACGCCTGCGCAGGCAGCGGCGAGCCCAGACCCTGAGGACGCAGCGGCGGGCCGAGGGGTTCGGCCGCCAGCCGCCCAGCTGGAGGAGGGTCCTGCCCTGGGTGCAGAGATCTTCGAGATGGTGGTCGACGACGATGTGCTGGGCCGATGCCGCCAAGATGCGGGCGCGGAGTGGGCCGACACCTTCAGCTCGCTCCTCGGCCCAGGCCCTCTCACCCCACGTGCTGCTGAAGGGACGGGTGAGGGGGGGACTCCAAGTGGCCCAGGAGGGGCCAGCGAGCAGTCTGCGGCAGGCTTCCCCACGGTGGTAGAGAGGGGTGTCGCGGTCTCTCTGACGCGAGGGCCTTGTGGCCTCAGTCCTGCAGTCCATGGGCTGGAAGGTTCGCCGAGGGGAGGAACCAGCCACGAGGTGGAGGCTGGGTACCCGACGTTCCCCGAGGACGTGGTGGGGGGCAGCCTGCCGCAAGAGACTGTGAACGTCCTCTACGGGGAGTTTGCCAAGTTGATGGAGTCCGACCTGCTGGGGTGCTACCACATCGGGACCCAGGATGCGGACAGATACACGGGCCGAGAGGCCAATCCACGGTTTGTCAAGCAGGAGGTGCTCCTGCCCAGCAGCGGCCCCCACGCGCGCGGGTCACCAGAGGCGGCCCACTGGCGCAGAGTCGGCGCGGCGCTCTGGGAGGAGCTGGTCACGAGGAGGCGCCTGCACCTGCCGTGCGCCAGGGCCGCGGCTTGCCAACAGCTCGAGGCCATCCACGCCAAGATGGGCAGCAAGCTGGCCTCGTCTGCGCACGCGAGGGGCGAAGCCCTCAGCGCGCCTGAGGCGGCCAAGTGGAGGAGGCGCCTTCGGCGGACGCGGGAGCTCACCTTCGCGGAGGTCGAGGAGCTCGAGGCCGAGGCCAGGGAGATCGCAGGTCGGCTCGAGGCTGGCTGTGCCAAGGGTCGAGACCTGCGCTGGCGCGCCTGGGCCAAGGAGGCGGCGCGGGACGGCGGAGGGGCCGCCCACGCCTTCTGCCGAGCGCCGCTGGGCTGGACGGCCGACCAGGATGGCGACGACGGGCCTGCAGGCATCGCGGCCACCCTCGACATTCTGCTGAAGGAGTACCAGAACATCTGGCGGTACGGCGAGATCCAGCCGATGGACCTTGACGAGGCGCTGCCAGAGGCTCACCTGGAGGGGCTAGGGCAGGCGCCCACGGCAGAGGAGATCCGCAAGGCGGCGCGTTCCTTCAAGCCGTCCACGGCTCTCGGGGTGGACGCCATCAAGCCCCAAGCGTTCGGCCACCTCAGCGACGGAGGACTGGAAGCGCTCGGGCTGCTGCTGCTGGTGCTGGAGGCATCTTGCCGAATGCCCGAGCAGGTGAACACCCTGCTGGTCTTTTTCCTGGCGAAGCCCGACGGAGGCTGGCGGCCGATTGGGCTACTCTGCAGCCTCATTCGGTTGCTGGGGAGGTTGCGCAGGATCGACGCGGTCGAGTGGGAGTCGGCGCATAGGCGGGACTACTTCTTCGGAGGGGCTGGGAAGTCCTGTGAGGACGCGGTCTGGCTCCAGGCCCACGACGCCAGCGTGGCGGCGGCGATGGAGCAGCACTCCATGTCGACCATGACGGACCTCTCGAAGGCCTACGAGCGGGTCACCCACGAAGGGCTAGTTGCAGCTGCTCGCCGCCACGGCTTCAGGTTGCGCAGGCTGAAGCTGGTCCTCCGCAGCTACGGCGGCCCGAGGAGGCGATGTCTCAGCCGCTGGAAGGCGGATGCGATCAGAATCGGGAGCTCGATCGTCGCGGGCTGCGGGTACGCCACGACGCTCCTGAGGGTCGTGCTCCTCACCGCGATGGACGCGGTCGTGGCCCAGTGGACGTCGCTGCGGGCCTACGTGGTCGTCGACGACATCACGCTGGCCGTCTACGGGAAGCTCAGGGACGTGGAGTTCACGGCCTTCGGCGCGACCAGGGACCTCTGTCAGAGGCTGGAGGCGCTGGGGCTCAAGGTGTCCCTGACGAAGGGCAACATCGTGAGCAGCGACGAGAGTGCAGGACGGCGCGCGGCCCACCGACTGCGGCGCTGGGACTTCAGGCTGCGTCGGGCGGTCAAGAACCTGGGCGTCGATTTCGGCATGAAGCCCAGGGCGTCTTGGTCGGTGCTGAGGAGCCGCATGGCTCGGCTGGCCGTCCGCTCGTCACGCTACATGGCGCTCAGGCGGGCGGGCGTCAAGCTGGGCAGGATCTTCAGGAGTGGCGGGCTGTCCTCGGTCCTCCACGGAGCTCGGGTCGCCGGGGTCCCGACGGCGATGCTCGAGAAGGCCAGGGCGGTCAACGGCCAGGCGCTGGCGGGGGCAGTGGGCAGCAAGAGCAGAACGCTGCAGTTCGCGCTGCAGCCCGACCAGGGCTGGAAGGCGGACCCCGTCTTCGCGGCCAACAGTCTACCACTGGAGGCGTGGGCCAAGGCGGTCTTCCTTGGCCTACGCAGTGACGGGAGCCTCGAGAAGGCCTTCAGCGTGGCGCAGCCAGAATCCTGGGGCCAGGTGCGAGGACCCGCCGACGCAGTCAAACTCACCCTCCGCAGGATAGGGTGGGAGCCTGCCGCGGCGGCTGGCTGGAGATGCTGGGTCACGGACACTGTGGAGCAGCTCGACCTGAAGGTCTACAGCCCCAGGAGGATGCGGCAGTTCATCGAGGCGGGGATCCAGCGCTCGTTGATGTTGAGGCTGCACAGCGAGCACCTTGAGGGAGCGCTGGGCGGGCCGCCGACTATCCAGGTCACCCAGCGGGCGGGCGCGGCGTTGCGCAGGCAGGGAGACAGCGAGCAGGTGGCGCTGTTCGAGGCGCTGGTCTGCGGCGGCCTGGTGACGGAAGCTGATCTGTACCGCGAACGGGCAGTGCTCAGGCCTGAGTGCAGGCTGTGCGGCGCGGAGCCAGGGACGCAGAAGCACCTCCTGTTCTGCTGCGACGGCACCAGCGGCATCGCGGCGGCCATGGACCTGGAGCAAGTCAGGAGTGCAGGCGCGGCAGCCCCCGACGGCGACATCGGGCTCGTCAGGTGCCTGGTCAGCCTCGGCCTGGAGAGGGCTCCGAGGCCTGCGGAGCAGGAGGATTGCCGCCGAGCAGGAGCCCTCATCGGTGGATTGGCCTTCGGCACGGTCTGCATCGACGGCTCGGCGATGGCCCCAGAAGTCAAGGAGCTCACCAGGAGCGGATGGTCCTGCATCATGGTGGAGGCTGACGGCACCATCACGGGCGGGATGTTCGGAAGTGTCCCAGGGCCCGTCCAGGAGAGCGGCTACGCCGAGCTCAACGCGTTGGTGCGAGTGCTCAGGGAAAAGGGCCCCCAGCTGGATGTGGTCACGGACTACCTGCGGCTGGTGGAGGACTACGAAAGAGGAGAGGATTGGTGCCAGGGCCCTGAGTCGCTCTACGCCGACCTGTGGAAGGAGGCCTGGAGGCACATCAGAGACTTGGGGCCAGAGGCGTTCCGCCTACGGTGGGTCCGAGCCCACACCAGCTGGGCCGCGGCAGCATCGGCGGGGACGCCCTGGGCCTGGCACCGCGGCAACAAGTGCGCGGACAGCAAGGCCAAGGAGGGCGCTAGGCTGCACCCGTCGTTCGAGGCCGTGATGGAGAGGGTGAGCAGGGTGAGCGCGGCCACACGTGCCGCGGAGTTGATCGCCGCCCATCATGGAGCGGTCTTGAAAAGGTTGGCAGGCCTAGGCTGGCCAGATCGGAGCCCCCTCCCCCGCCCCAGGCCGTCCCGCAATTCTGTCGCCCTTGTTTCGAGCGAGCGTGGGCACTCGCTACTGAGGTTTGGACGGGCCTGGGGATGTGGAATCTGCGGGGTTCGAAAGGGTCTCCGATCTAGGATAGTTTCGTTTCCCTGCCCAGGTGTGCCTCGGCCCGCGGCGATCGCCCACCCCTCCCATAAGCTCTGGGTGGTGCGTGGGGATGGGGGTCGGGGGCCTGGTGACGAGGCTAATGGGAGGGGGCTGATCGTCTTCTGTAGAGTCTGCGGAGCCTACGCCAGAAGACAGGTCCACGACCTCGGTCGCCCCTGCCGCCCCTTCGCCTCCCGTCCTCGGTCGGCGGCCCGTCTGGCCAGAATGGCGCTGGGGCGACTGAGGTCGGGACGGGAGCCCCAGTCCAACAGGTTCTGGGGGCTCCCTTTCCCCCTCTTCGGCGCCCCGTTCGGCGGAGGGCCCAACGAAGGGCCCGACGAGGGGGGAATTTCGTCGGGACCCGAGGTCGAGGAGGCATAGGCTTCCTGCTTCGGGATCGGTCCTGCTCGGCAGCAGGTAGAGCTAGTTCGGCAGGGGCTGCTGGACTTGCTTTGGTAGGACACTGAGGACACTGAGGAGGAGGAGGAGGAGGAGGAGGAGGAGGAGGAGGGGAGGAGGAGGAGGAGGAGGAGGAGGAGGAGGAGGAGGAGGAGGAGGAGGAGGACGACGGACGACGAGAGGAGAAGGAGGAAGGGGAGGAGGAGGAGGAGGAGGGAGGAGGAGGAGGAGGAGATGAGGAGGAGGAGGGAGGAGGAGGAGAGGAGGAGAGGAGAAGGAGGAGGGGAGGAGGGGAGGAGGAGGAGGAGGAGGAGGAGGAGGAGGAGAAGGAGGAGAAGGGAGGAGGAGGAGGAGGGAGGAGGAGGAGGAGGAGGAGGAGGAGGAGGAGGAGGAGGAGGGAGGAGGAGGAGGAGGAGGGGGAGGGGGAGGAGGAGGAGGAGGAGAGGGGGAAGGAGAGGAGGAAGAGGAGGAGGAGGAGGAGGAGGAGGAGGAGGAGGAGGAAGAGGATGAGCAGGAGGAGGAGGAGGAGGAGGAGGAGGAGGAGGAGGAGGAGTCGCGAGCCCATAGGACGACGCGCCGAGTACGATTCGGGAAGGACAGGAGCGGTGGGGCAAGACGAGCGAGCGCAATCGAGCACAGAAAACCAGCGGGCCCCAGGGCACTGTAAGCCCAGCCGAAGCATCGCGGGAGTGACAGGAGGTCCCACGAAAAGAGCCCAGAATCGGCCAAGCCGAACTCTCAGGACACGAAACGAGTTTCGAAGAAAAACTCGAGACATATGGATTATACGGCTAAGAGGCCTAGCCACTGGACAGCATCGTCCGTGACCAACAGCCTGCGAGGGAGGGGGGAGGGGGGGGACGGCCTCCCTTAGGGTGGACGCCCTTCATAAAATTATCCCTCCTCAAGACAAAAACTATTCCAATATTCCACATAGATTATCCAAATAGGCTTGCCCTATAGGAGCCCTAGCTCAAATCCTACTAAGTGGCCCGTTGCCCCCCCTAATTCCGATGCCCCCCTAATTCCTATGGCTATGGCTATGCATATGCCTATGCCTCCCCCCTAACTCCTATGCCTACGCCTATGCCTATGCCTGCTTGCTCGCTTGCTTTCTTGCTTGCTTGCTTGCTTGCTTGCGCGCTTGCACGCTTGCTTGCTTGTTTGCTTGCCTGCACGCATGCCTGCTTGCCGAGTTGCGGATTCCAAGCATGCTTGATTCCTCTGATTCCTTGATTTGAGTCGTCTCATCTATTTGTAGTCAACGCTGGCTGATACTGTTATTCCTTGACCGTCCCGTTCCCCTCCAGTGTTAGTGCATGTGCCGATGTGTCCCTCCTGAGCTTTGTCCTGTACTCCTTCCCCCAGCCGCCAAGCTCACAAGCCCCTCCCAAAGGGTCCCTCCCTGCCGAAGACGAGGGCAAGACGAGGACAAGGTCGAATGAGGAAGCGCCAGAGGTCTGGAGAGTGTGGCGGGCAGCGCGGCTGTTCGCGGGCGCTCCAGAACGCTCCGAGAGCCTTCCAGACCCCTCCTCGTCCTCCTCCTCCTCCTCCTCCTCCTCCTCCTCCTCCTCCTCCTCCTCCTCCTCCTCCTCCTCCTCCTCCTCCTCCTCCTCCTCCTCCTCCTCCTCCTCCTCCTCCTCCTCCCCCCTCTCCCCTCCTCCTCGGGAGCGCCTCGTCCTCATCCTGGGCCTGCCTGGCTACACATCCATCCCTTCCGCCCGCCGGCCCGCCAGCTGACAGGGCCCCGGACGGGTCGCCCTCGCCCACGCCGTCCGCCAGCGCACCCAGCGGGGCAGGGGCCATCTCCCTGGGCCTAAGGGCCGCTCACTGTGCCCGCGTATCGCCCCCCCGCCCCCGCGACGAGTGAAGGTAGTGTCGACCCACGGGGGCTCGAGCCAAGGAGGCGACGGCACTGCGAGCGGCGGGGCGCGCCAGCGCCTCGGAGAGAGGCACCCCTCCTCCTCCATCCACCTCCGTCCACCCCTTCCTCGTCCGGCTCCTGCGCCTGCCGCTGCTCCTCCAAGCCCCCGCCCAGCTCCTGCCATGCCGTCCCTGCCCCAGCTCCCTCGCCTCATCGTCCTCCTGCTGCTCCTCCTTCTCGTCCCCTCCTCATGGTCCTCCTACTGGTCCTTCTTTGGCTCATCGTTCTCCTTCTGAGCCTCCTCATCTACATCCTCTCACTCCAACTTCTACCGCTCCTCATCGTCCCTCTCGTCATCGTCATCCCCTCCTCCTTCCTTTTCTTCTCACTTAATCCTCCCCCTCCCCTCTGCCTCCTCCTCCTCATCATCATCATCATCATCCTCATCCTCATCCTCATCCTCATCCTCATCCTCATCCTCATCCTCATCCTTGTCCTCCTCCTCCTCCTTCTCATGCGCGTCCACATCCTCCTGCTCTTCCTCCTCCTCCTCCTCCTCCGTTCCCTCTGCTCCCATTGTCCTTGTCTGCATCCAACTCCCCCACCTCCACCGCCGCCGCCAGTTCTTCATGTTTTTCCTCCTCGCCCTCATCCTCCCCTCCTCCTCCTCATTATCAGAATCGGAATCCGCATCTCATTAGATCAGCATGGCCAACAAAAACGACGGACGACAACAACAACAATAACACCAACGACGACAACAACAACAACAACAGCAACAACAACAACAACAACAACAATTACTAGCACGTGGGGACACTCCGTTCTCACCAGTGCCAGGGTTTTCATAGGAGGCGGGCAATACCCCCACTTTGTGGGGGGGCCGGTTCAAGCTCTACCAAATTTCCAAACGACTCTTCGCCACCACCCACACCCAGCTTCCCGCCCTATGACGTTCGGACACTTCACTTCGTGGCATGCGGACGACCGTGGCTACTATTCAGGGCCCCGCGGCCGACGACGACGGCGTGCGCGCGCGAAGAAAAAACGAATGTGTCCCGCATGGTATTATTTGACAGGGATGATGGCCCTGGCAGATGCGCAACCGTTGTTGCAGAAGTTCGAAAAAGTTGCTCGCAAAAGCCCGTTTGACAGAAATGTTTAAAAAGTGTTGGGTTTCCTACGAATCCGCAAGAGCGCGCGGGATGAGATTTTGACACTTTTTTGTTGAAAAACCATTGGTTTTTTGATGTTTTTATGTTAAAATCGCTACGAACACTAAGGTTTTGGAAGGATTTCGTCTTGCGCGCGCGAATGTCCACTTTACCTTATTTTTTGCAAGGGATTCTTGAAATTTGATTATATTAGAACAAGAAATGTCATTTTATAGTGTTTTTTGCAAGGGAAAACGGATTACAACAAAACAACCGGATCTGGATCACATCCACTTTTCTGAGGCTTCCTCACGAAAATGATGAAAATGTAGCTGCGGCCTAGGCGCGGCGGGGGGGCCGTGCACCAGGGGCCCCAACAATAATTATTCTTTAGAATTAATAATGTTCAACAACAACAACAACAACAACAACAATCATTTTACCCTCATGCGCCATGCTTCCACATGACACATGCATCCATCTGGATAACACACCCCATCATGGGGGATTTTTCTGGCATGCGGGATCCGATATTCCCTCACCCAGATATCCCGCCCAAGAAGGTTTGGCCACCACCTCTTCCGAGGAACTTCAACATCCATAGCTCGGACGGCACATCGCCTTCGCAATCGCCTTGCGCATGCCCCGCATCTCAGAGGGAGAGGAAGAGGAAGAGGAGGGGGAGATGAGAGAGATAGGGAGGGGGAGGAGGAGAAGGGAGGGGGAGGAGGGGGAGGAAGGATGAGTAGTTGTAGTAGCAGCAGTTGATGATATTGTTGTTGCGGCTGTAGCACTAGTAGTAGTGGTAACGGTAGTAGTAGTCCAAGTAAGTAGAACTGGCTTGTGGCAGCCAAGCGTTCATAGCGACGTTGCTTTTTGATCCTCCTTTAATGTCTTCTCTCCCTATCCTTGAGACGCAGAAGTCTCAAAAAGTTGGATGGTTCAGCACATCCAAGAAACCTATCGCTGGACCGGCCCAGATATGGTTCCAGAAGCGGCTCGGGAAGCTGCGCAGGCGCCAGAAGCAGAGAAGCACCACGTACGGGCGCCGGCTCGGGCGTCCGGCCCAAAGCCGCTCCAGAATCGGCCCAGGACGGCTTCCCGGGCGCCGCAAGCAGAAATTCAGCATTTTCGAAAGAAAAATGTGTATTGGAATGGCCTCTTTTCGGCGCGATCGGAACTGCCCGGGCGTCCGGCCCGGGAGCCGGGCCGGGTGCCGGCCGGGCCGGGTGCCGGCCCGAGCTCCGGAATCGGCCCGGACGGCCTCCCGGGCGCCGGAAGCAGAAATTCAGCATTTTCGAAAGAAAAATGTGTATTGGAATGGCCTTTTTTCGGCGCCGCCTCGGAACTCGATTTTCCGGCGCCCGGGCGCCGGCTCGGGCGCCGACCCGGGCGTCCGGCCCGGGAGCCGGGCCGGGTGCCGGCCCGAGCTCCGGAATCGGCCCGGACGGCCTCCCGGGCGCCGGAAGCAGAAATTCAGCATTTTCGAAAGAAAAATGTGTATTGAAATGGCCTTTTTTCGGCGCCGCCTCGAAACTCGATTTTCTGGCGCCCGGGCGCCGGCTCGGGCGCCGACCCGGGCGTCCGGCCCGGGAGCCGGGCCGGGTGCCGGCCCGAGCTCCGGAATCGGCCCGGACGGCCTCCCTCCCGGGCGCCGGAAGCAGAAATTCAGCATTTTCGAAAGAAAAATGTGTATTGGAATGGCCTTTTTTCGGCGCCGCCTCGGAACTCGATTTTCCGGCGCCCGGGCGCCGGCTCGGGCGCCGACCCGGGCGTCCGGCCCGGGAGCCGCTCTCGGCGGCGAGCAAGAGCACCGAGCCCGAGTAAAAAAGGAGGAAGTCTCGAGCCGGAGCGTTGTTGTTGTTGGGGGGCCGGTTTTGGCGGAACCCCAAAACGCCTGAGCGTGAGCCTCAATTTCAGAGGAAATGCGGCTGGCGCCTCGGCGAGAGCGCCAGGGCGAATATAGGGGGCCCAACAATAATAATTGTTTAGTAATTAAGGTTCAACAACAACTACAACAGCATAATCATCATCAGCAGCAGCATCATAATCAGCATCAGCAGCAGCAGCATCAGCATCAGCAGCAGCATCATCGACATCATCATCATCATCAGCAGCAGCATCATCATCATCATCATCATCATCATCATCATCATCATCATCATCATCATCATCATCATCATCATCATCATCATCATCATCATCATCATCATCATCATCATAATCATCATCATCATCATCATCATCAGCAGCATCATCGATATCATCATCATCATCATCATCATCATCATCATCATCATCATCATCACCATCACCATCACCATCACCATCATCATCATCATGATCATCACCATAATCGTCATCATCAGCATCAGCATCAGCGTCATCATCAGCATCATCATCACCACCACCACCATCGTCATCATCTGCCTCATCATCGTGAACATCATCATCAACATCAACATCACCATCACGATCATCAGCATCATCATCAGCAGCAGCAGCATCATCGTTGTCGCCATCATCATAATAAGCAGCATCATCGTCGTCATCATTCCCCCCACCACCACCACCATCACCAACAACAGCCACAGCATCATCGCCATCATCACCATCATCACCATCATTACCATCACAGTCACCATCAGCATCAGCATCAGCATTACTAGTATTGTCAGTAGCATCAGTACCATCATCGTAATCGTCATTACCATATCATACTCGCCATCCGAATCATACTCACTAGCAACATCATCATCACCGTCGTCGCCATCACTGTCATGACCATCATCCGCCTCGATGTTCCTACCGTCGCCAGAGCCACAACTGCAGTCGTCGTCGCCATCGTTGTCGGTGTCCTACTCCTCATCCCCCTTCTCATCCACCTCCTCCTCTTCCTCCTGTTCCTCCTCCTCCACCGCGTCCCCCTCATGTCAACCTACCCCCCCCTCCTCCCCCTCCTCCTCATCATCATCAGCAGCAGCAACATAATGCACATCTCACCATGTCATCATCAAAATCAAGCCATCGCCTGCGCCATGAGCACCTTCAGTCGCAGCATCCGAATCGCCATCGTCATAGTTGACATCGTCGTCATCATCATAATCATCATAATCATCATCATCATCATCATCATCATCATCATCATCATCATCATTATCATCATCATCGTCATCATCATCCGTAGCATCAGCCTCATCATCATCAGCGACAGTAGCAGCATCATCAGAATCATCAGCAGCATCCGCAGCAGCATCAGCAGCAGCATCAGCAGCAGCATCATCATCATCAGCAGCATCACCATCATCATCAGCAACATCATCATCAGCAGCATCATCATCATCATCATCATCATCATCATCACCAGCATCTGCATGAGCATCATCGTCATCATCAGCAGCAGCAGCTGCAGTAACAGTCGAATCAGCTTGGGTATCAGCATTCGCCTCAGCAGCAGAATAGCAAACAACATCATCACTACCAGCATCATCATCATCATCATCATCAGCATCATCCTCGTCAACAACAGCATCAACAGCATGATCAACATCAGCTTCGACGACATAAGAATCAGCATCATAATCAGCATCAGCATCCGCATCATCATCAATCGCATCATCATCATCATCAGCATCATCATCATCATGATCACCATCAGCATCATCATCATCATCAGCATTATCACCATCACCATCATCGTGATCATCATCGTCAGCATCATCACACGCATCATCAGCAGCAGCAGAAAAAAACATCATGATCCTGATCATCAAGATCATACGCATCATCATCATCATCCGAGTCACCATCATTACCGTCGGTATCAGCATCGTCATCATCAACAGCAGCAACAGCATCAGCATCAGCCGGATCAGCATCAGCGTCAGTATCATCATCATAAGCATCATCACCATCGTCATCAGCAGCAGCATCATCAGTTTCATTTGCATCATGGTCAGCATCATCAACATCAGCATCAGCATCTGCATCAAAATCAATATCCGCATCCTCATCATCATCAAAATCATCAGCATAAGCAGCAGCAGCAACATCGACAGCATCAGCATCAGAATCAGCATCCTCATCACCACTGCAATCATCTACCTTCGTCTCTAATCCGCATCCCCAGCCTCGTCTTCATCTTCGTCAGCACCATCAGCATCATCAACATCATCGTCATCATCAGCATCGCCACCATTATCATTAGCAACATAATCACCAGCAGGATCATCAATACCGTCATCATCATCATCATCAGCATGAGCATCATCATCGTCAGTAGCATCAGCATCATCATCAGCAGCATCAGCATTCCCATCATCACCAACACCATCGCCATCATCAGCAGCATAATCATCAGAAGCATCATCATCATCGCTATCATCATCACAATCAGTACCATCAGCATCAGAAGCGTCAGCATCAACAGTATCAGCACCAGCATCAACTTCAGTATGGTAATCGTCATCAGCATCATCATCATCGTCATCATTCGCATCGTCGTCATCAGCACCCCCACCATCATTGGCATCATCATCATCATCATCATCATCGCCGTCGTCATCATCATCACCACCACCAGCATCATCATCCCCATCAGCATTCAAACGTCCTCAATATCACAATCATCATCGACATCATCAGTGTATCATCAGCATGATCATCGACAGCACCGTCATCATCAGCACCGTCATCATCAGCATCATTATCATCATGATCAGCACCATAATCATAAAAAACACATCGTCGTCGCCATCAGCATCACCATCAGCATCAGCATCAACAGCATCATCACCAGCATCACAGCCGGCACCAACAATATCAGCATCAACATCAGCATCAACATCATCATCATCATCAACAACACAACCATCCTCCCCATCACCCTCGTATCATCATCATCCTCATCCGCATCCCCACCACCATCGTCATCACAATGACCATCGTCAACACCATCATCAGCATTATCGGAATCAACATCATAAGCATCATTTTCACCGTCATCATCAATACCACAGCCATCGTCAACATCAACGTCAACATCATGGTCATCATCAGCATCATCGTCACCGTCATCAGCATCATCATCATTACCATCATCATGATCACCACCATACCATCATCATCATCATCATCATCATCGTCATCATCATCATCATCATCATCATCAGCATCATCATCATCATCATCATCAACAACATAATCATCATCAGTATCATCAATACCGTCATCACCATCAGCATGAGCCTCAGCAACAGCAGCATCAGCATCCTCACCATCACCAAAGACCATCGCCATCATCATCATCATCATCACCAACAACAACATCATCCTCGCCATCATCGTCAGAATCAGTACCATTAGCATCAACATCATCAGCATCTACAGCATCAGCACCAGCATCAACTTCAGTATGATCATCACCACCCCCACCATCAGTGACATCGTCATCACCAGCACCATCAGAATCATCATGGTCACAGTCATCATCATCATCATCATCATCATCATCATCATCAGCATCGCCACCACCAGCATCATCATGATCATGATCATGATCATCATCATAATCATCATCATCATCATCATCATCACCGTCATCAGCATCATCAGAACCGTCCTCAATATCACAATCATCAGCATCAGCATGATCATCGACAGCATCAGCATCATCAGCATCCTCATCAGCAGCAGCATCATCACCCGCATCAGAATCGTCATGATGATCATCGTCGTCATCAGCATCATCGTGAGCATCATCATCAACACCTTTATCAGCAGCATCGACATCAGCATCAACAGCATCAGCATGACCATCCGCATCAGCGACAGCATGTTCATCCTCAACACCACCATTATCCCCCAGCATCACCATCATCATCATCATCATCATCAGCATCAGCATCCTCGTCCGCATCCTCACCATCATTACCATCTGTATCAGCATCGTCATCACAGTCATCATCGACAGCAGCATCATCAGCATCATCATCACCGTCGACATCACCACCATCATCATCATCAGCATCGTCAGCATCAGAATCAGCATCATCGTCGTCGTCATCAAACTCACCATCAGCATCATCAGCAACAGCATCATCATCAGCAGCATCAGCATCAGCATCGACAACATCAGCATGATCCGCACCAGCATCAGTATCAGCATCGTCATCACCAACACCACCATCCTCCCCCTCGCCCTATCATCATTATCCTCGTCCGCATCCTCACCCTCAGCATCATCATCACAATCAGCATCGTCAACATCATCATCATCATCATCATCAACATCATCGTCATCATCATCATCGTCACCGTCATCATCACCACCATCAGCATCATCCTCATCATACGCATCATCATCGTCATCACAATCATCATCGTCAAACTCAGCGTCAACATCATCATCATCGTCAGTATCATCGTCACCGTCATCAGCATCCGCAGCATCATCACCAGCAGCAGCAACATCAGCATGAGCATCAAAAGCATCAGCAGCAGCATCAACATGAGCATCATCAGCACCACCACAATCATCTTCAGTAGGAGTATTACCACCACTATTATCAGCCACATCATCAGCAGCAGCGTCACCAACATCATCATCGTCAGCATCACCATTCGCAGCAGCAGCGAACAGCATCAGCATCAGCATAAGCATTATATCACAAACACCATCATCATCAGCATCATCAGCAGCATTATCATCGTCGTCATCGTTATCGCCACGAACGTGATCTTCATCATCGGCATCATCAGTATCATCATAGGCAGCAGCAGCATCATCCTCATCAGCATTGTCAGCATCATCCTCATCCTCATCCTCCTCCGCATCGTCATCATCATCACCAGCATCAGCAGCATCAGCAGCATCATCAGCATCATCATCATCATCATCAGCATCATCATCATCATCATCATCATCATCATCATCATCAGCATCGTCAACAGCATCATCAGCAACATAATCAACATCAGCATCATTAGCATCAGCATCATCAACAGCATCAACATCAGCATCATCAGCATGATCCGCATCAGCATCAACAGCATACGCATCACCATCAGCACCATTTCACCATCAACATCAACACCAACGCCAACACCACCAGAATTATCCTCGCCCTTTCATCATCATCATAAGCATCAGCATCAGTATCATCATCAGCATCATCACCCTCGTCCTCAGTCTTATCATCATCAGCAGCATCAGGATCATCATATCAGCATCATCATAACAATCAACATCATCATATCAGCACCATTATATCAGCACCATCGTCATCAGTATCAGCATCATCATGACAATCAGCATCATCGTCAGGGTCCTCATCATCATCACCAGCAGCAACATCGCCAGCATCAGTATCGTCGTCACCGTCGGAATCATAAATATCATCGTCATCATCATCATAGTCATCAGAATCATCATCATAATCGCCACCATCGTCATCATCATCATCATCATCATCATCATCATCATCATCATCATCATCATCATCATCATCATCGGCATCATCATCAGCATCATCTCCATCCTCATTCTCGTCCACATCATTATCATCATCATCAGCAGCAGCAGCGTCATCCTCATCCTCATCCTCATCCACACCATCGTCCTCATCGTATCACCCTCCTCGTCAATCCATGACTCCTTATCCTCCCTATCATTCCGTCCCCTCCCCGCCCGACTTCACGTCCTCCTCGCACTCCCTCCTCCTCCTCCTCTCCCCTCCTCCTCCTCCTCATCCTACAGCCCCCCCTTCTCCTCCTCCGCCCTCCCCATATCCTCCTCTTCCTCCTCTTCCTCCTCCTCCGCCCTCCTCCTCTTCCTCCTCCTCCCCCTCCTCGCTCCTGTGAATAACTCCTCCTCGTCGCACCGACAATGCCCGCAATCAAGGCTAAGGGTGGGGGCGGGCAACAGCGGAAAAGATGTGCGCACAGACCCTCCCCCCGACGAGCGCCTCTATATTTCTGGCCCGCCGGGGAGGAAAGGGGCAGCACGGAAGGCAATCAGAAGCTGAAGATTAAATTTACCATCGCCCGGGTACTAAATTTACCATCGCCCGGGTACCTACAGAGAGCCACACACCATGAGCCTCCGAAGTACTGGCGCTACGCGCGCTGCCTTGCATGTGTGGATGAGCTCGCAAGCAGGTTCGAAGCTGACGGGGGTAACCGCGCACTGACTCGGCACCATGACCTCAGTGCAATGGTGGAGCAGGGGCGTGGACAGTGGCGTTTCAGGGGGCGTCCGTCAACGGGTGAATTGTTTCGGATTCAGTGCTGCGAGCTGCCCTGTTTGGAACGCGGTCTTGGGCTAGAAAGGAAAGGTGGACAGAACGCTGTGGCTATACAGAGCCAGACTCTTCGAGAGGCCACGCATACACGAGCAATGACCAAGTGTGATGCCTCAGTGTGTGTGGGTGTGTCACGCGAGCAATGTGTGAAGCGTCCGAAAGTCCTCGCAAACTAAGCTCGTGCAGAATGAGCTCAGGGCCAAAGCCACAGGGTGCACAGATAGCACCTCTGCGAAAATATTGACGTCTATGCTCGCGTGCGAAGTTTTGAAAATGCTAGACTCGCAACAGCTACATCATCATAACAAGCAAGTGCTATACACAAATGCGTGCGTCTCATCCCCTACCCCTGAAGGGAGCCTCTAGCGACCACGGGCAGCCAGGAGGAAACTGATAAATGGCACCAGCAGTTCTAGCACGGGATGAGACACCTGGGCGAAATACTGCCCGGCAGCGGGCATTCCTGCTTAGAACCCCGCAGGCTGAAGAATCCAGGGCCTTGCGGGGTGCGGCGCCTTGCTCGGAAACCCTGCCTGGCAACCCCTGTAGAGAGCACGAGACAGCACGAACATACAAAGCACGGCTGGCGCTTGAAGAGGCGAAGATAGTACCTTGCAAGAGGAGGGGGAAAGGAAGAGCGAGAGAAAGAGGGAAAGGCAGCCTCTACTGAAGGGGCCCTGGGACACACAAATAAATACACACAAATAAAAAGATTCCCCATATTTTCCCACATTTTCTGGGTTTCTGTCTTCCCCCCCCACTTCCCCTCTTTTTCCCAATTTTTTGGGGAATCGAAGATTAATTGTGTCTGTGTGTTTTTTCCCTCCTGATCTACATCGCACAGACGAGTGCCCCAAAGCTTACACGCGCGTCCTCGGTGGTGCACTGGCTCGCTCCAGGCCCGTTGAGCTGCTGGCCACTAGCGACGAGCAAGAGGAGGACGCATTAACAGGAGGAGGCTGGAAGGCGCCAGGAGGACGAGCAGAGGAGCTGGAGGCGGCTAGGGGATCTGAACTGGCTGGGACCCCAAGAACTCGGTCCGGAGGGGAGACGAGGCCAGATCTGTCAGAATCGGCCCCTGGACCCCTCCAAGAATACACCTGGTGCAGTTCTGCACCCCAGATCGGCGGTTGACGGCCTCGGGGCCCGAAAGCGCCCCCGGCCGAAAAAAGCAAAAGAAAAGACAACTTCCAGGGCCCAGGACGAGGAGGAGGAGGAGGAGGATGAGGAGGAGGAGGAGAAGGAGGAGGAGGAGGAGGAAGAGGAGGAGGAGGAGGAGGAGGAGAGGAGGAGGAGGAGAGGAGGAGGAGGAGGAGGAGGAGGAGGAGGAGGAGGAGGAGGACGAGGAGGACGAGGAGGCGGAGGAGGCGGAGGAGGAGGAGCGAGAAGGAGAACGTGCCCGCTCTTCGTGCTGGCCGCAACCGGTGGTGGGCCACCTCGGACCCCCCGCGCCGAGAGAGGGGCGGGGCCGACGACGAGGAAGTGCCACCGCCCACGACGACGCCCACCCGGCAAACGCGCGCGCGCGCGGGGACGTGCGGGGGGGAACGGGGGCGCGGCGCCTCATGTTCCTGCGCGCGGCAAGCCCCGAGGGGAGGGAGCGCCACCCCACAGCCATCGTGCTACCACAAGGGGCGCCGAATTAGGGACGAGGGGGCTTTTCTGGCCACGGCGAGCCTCGACTTCGAATGGGCCCCCGACCTAGACCAACGAACGGGCCCTCGAAGAGCGCTTCCGGAGCCCAAAGCGGTCCTAATTTCAGCGTCTCGACTGCACTTCTCTTGTACCATTTGATCCCGCTCCTCCTGACGCTGACGATGCTGGCATGGGTGTTAGTACCCAACCCGGCCATCCCCCTGCCGCCGAGGACGGTCGCTCCTCCTTGTCAGGCTGAATTGGGGCACGGGCGCTTCCAGCTGTTAGCTGCTGTTTAAAAACGTTGGGAAAGTTTCTGTTCCGTGTTCAGATGTTCGGTTGTTCGGCCAACCACAACCGAAAACAACACTATATGCGAACGCATGAAGAAATGGAATACGAAACGGACTCGAACCGACAACTGCGCGAACGATACTCCCAAAACGACAGAGAACTGCCCCCAAAACCGAGGGTAACAAAGCAACTTGGATCTTGAAAATTGAATGCAAAAAAAGGCACCCGTCAATGTCAAAACATCATCTAAGCCCCCGTGCGGTGACGGACCGCGTGGTGACCTCGGAATTCCAAACGAACTCACCACGCAGTGCGGTCACCACACAGTTTGGGGACCCCCGAGGGAACGATGTCATGATGCGATTGGCTCAGGATGCGTTCTAGAAATTCTGGAGCATCTAGCAGCCTCGTCTCTGGAGCCCGCGTTGCGCAATCAGGAGAAATCCCGCCAAGCTTGGAATTCCTGGAGCGCACCCTCATCATGACTTCTTGCTCCTCTCATCTCCGGCTCCTTCGCCCCGTTCGCTTGCAGCGGGAGCTCGCCCACTGGAGGGGTAAGGGGGGACTTGCTCAGGGGGGGGCGGGACATCGAGCTGGGATCGGCGATGCATCGCCGCTGGGCCCGATGGCCAAACTGTGCGTTCCTGGGCGGGCATGGGCCACCCCTATTGGCGCGCAATGGGCGATCGGGGGTCGACGCATCCCCCCCTCATCGATGCCATACTCCTCCAGTCAGTCTCTACGCTCAAGCCTCCCCCCTCCTCCACCTTCCTCCCCCTCTCCCCCTCCTCCTCCTCCCCCTCCTCCTCCTCCCCCTCCTCCTCCCCCTCCTCCTCCTCCTCCTCCTCCTCCTCCTCCTCCTCCTCCTTCCCCCCTGTCGGCGCTCCCTGACTTTCGGGCCATGGCTCGGCTCTCCGGCAGCCGCCCACGACGAGGGGGGCACCCCCCCAGAAAACGCTCTCGGCGGGGCGCAGCTGCCGGCAGGCACCCCGAGGCGGAAGCAACCGCCGAACGTTCGAAGGCCTCCCCCCTGCAAATTCCCCCCCCCCTGAGCGAGCCAGTCCCCCCCCTGTCATCGCCCCTGGTTGGGCGGGGGGGGGGAGGGGGGCAAAAAGGCCCTCCGGGTAACAACGCATGAAAGCCTCTGCGTTCTGCGGAGCAAGCAGACAGGAGGAAAGAAACAGCATCACACGAACCAAATAATAACCAAAGAAAGCCAAAGCAAAAGCAACATCACCTGTGAAACACAACAGAAACCAATGCACTACTCCATGTTGATGTCCCGATGGGTGTCCACTCGTGAGTTGTACTGTATGTCCAGTGCGCATCCGAGATGATGTCAATTCACCCCCCCCCCCCCGCCTCCTTGTCACCCGAAAGAGAGTCTGATCGGTAATGATAGCGAGGATCAGAACGAAGAGACGGGAAGGCTGACAGCACACGGAGGCATTCCCTTTACCAACCGGCCCTGTGCCATCCTTGTCGGCAGCAGCGGCTGCGGCTCGTTCGATGTCCTGACGTGCTGTGTCGCGCGGCGGTCAGGAGGAGAAGGGAGAGGATAAAGGAGGAAGGAGCGGGGAGGATGAAGAAGGTGGAGGAAGAAAAAAGGAGGCAGGAGGGAGAAGGGCGAAGGGCGAAAGAATGAGGAGGAGGGAGGGAGGAGGGCGAAGGGAGGAAGCCGAGGATGAGGCGGGAATGAGGACGAAGAAAATAGCTGGAGTTCGCTGGCACCTAAGATGTGACGAGCAGGAAGCGGTAGAAATAAGGGGGGGAAAGGAGGGGAGAGGCCAACGACGAGAAGGAAGAGGCGACCCATCTAGCTCTTGAGAAACTCCCTCTCGCGGCGAGGTGCTGCCAGGGAGCGCACGGCGTGCGACCCGTGCGCCCTGCCGCTCAGGCTTCCTGCGCGAACGAGGCCCCTTCTATCCACAAGTTGAACTTCGATTCCCCATCGAAGACCAAAAGAAAACCCAAGGCAAACTGTAAAGCAATCAAGGAACACGGAGCCCCTCCCCAACGAAAAGGGTTCCTTCTTCAGGGCCCCGACTGTACTCCTCCCACCAGAAAGACCCCACAGTTCTGCTACTTCGACGGCGGATGTCGAGGACTGCCTCGGGTAGCGTTGCTCTGTGACTGGCCGGGGTAGCGTTGCCCAAAGACTTGACACCAAGAACTGGACCTTCACCGAAAAAACACATCTCAACGGGCGGGGCTGACCTTTGCAACCCTGTCCAACAGACCGCCTGCCCATGCAATATGCCGCTCTGTCAATGTGACTCACTTCCCTGGTCGCCACCCGTTGGACCAACTTGTCATGCTGAGTCGTCTTTTGGCGGCGCTGGCAGCGACAGTGAAAAAACTGCGTGTCTACTTTAGCGATTCGCCAAGAGGCCTGGATCGTTCATCACTGATTCCGGGGTCTTTAGGCACGCAAGCGATCGTCAAGATCAGTAGATAAATTCTGAAGCTCCGATGATCAGTCATGGATTAAAGAAAAAATGCTGCCGCTGCTTTGGTGCAGGGCGATTTCTTCACTACCCGAGAAGCACCATCCTGCCAACTTTGATAGAACGGCTTCACACACCACACACATACACACACGCGCGTGCATACATATATATATATATATATACACATACATACACATACACGCATACCTACATGTTATATATGTATCGTGGGTAGATACTCCCCAGGCAGTGCTTGCACTTTGGGGTTCTTACTTGTGTTCTCAAGCAGCTGGGCCCCGGTGGCGGTCTGGCCGACTCGTCGCCGCCCGTCGCCGCTGGGAAGCAGTTGCGGTCCAGCCAGCTCGTCGCCGCACGTCGCCGAGTTGCTTTGCATTGATTCGCATTGATTTGCATTCCTTTTCATTGCTTTGCATCGAATTGCACCGCTTTGCATTGCTTCGAACTGCTGTCCCGCTCCAGGGATAGGGCCAGTCAGCGACGTGACGAACCCAGCTTTTGCACAAGTAGATTACTGTCTGGTCCATTGGATATCCGATCCGACAGACGCGCAGCTTTGCCGACGCGCCACTTTCTGTTGCATATCTCGTTGCAGGTTGAGTTTGGAAAGCAAGAGGCAAAAACTCCACGTCAACGACGTTGCCCAGAGAATTTGAAGAGGTCGCCGGGGGCCTAGCCAGGAGTGCTGCGACACGTCCACAACCGCTCTTCAGCGTGATGTCGGACTTTTTGTCTCTGGACGAACCCGCGGACGCATTAGCACAAGCAGTGTACACGGCAGCCAGAGTCGCAGATGCGCCTGCACGTGGCCGATCAAAACATTGGATATCCCTCGGCACGAAGGAGTTGCTCAAGTTAAGGGACAACGCACGGCAATCTGGAGACGCAGCGCAGGAGCAAATGCTGAACGCATCGATCACGAAAGCCGTACGGCGAGACAAACGAGAATGGTCAGACGCACGCTGGCAGCAGCGAAAGCACTAAGAAGGGCGCATGGCAAAACACCCACTGCGATCAAAATCACAGACGGCGAACCAATGGAGAGCGATCAACGAGTAGATACCCTGGCCGATTTCTTGATAATATACAATGGGATGTGAAGTTTGCAGATGCGCATCCACCTGAAGACGGTCCACTGGGAACGCCCCCATTGTTACACATACCTTCACCATCGGCGAGCTCAAGGTAGATTTGAAGAACCTTGTGTTTGGAAAGGCCGCAGGCCACGATGGGGTAGCACCTGAGTTCTGGGAAATTATCACGGATGTCGAGCACAACGTGCAACAATCTCTTGGAGGTGTGCCAAAATTGCCGGGAGCACAAAGACGTACCAGAAGCATGGCGGCTTGCAGGAATGGTGCTACTATGTAAGAAAGGGGACGGAAGTTCACCTCAGAATTACCGGCCAATTTTTCTTTTATAGGACACAAAACTGTGGCCTCGCTACGCTACGCTAAACTAAACTATACACCGAACCGCGTAGGCGAAAACAGGGTCCAACGGGCCAAGGGCGTGCTAAGATCTCCAGCAACTGGTTAACAACGTTTATAGTTTGCCCGCGCGGGGCCGCCCCTGGGGGTCCCCGGACGAAAGGCACCCCGGCAAGTCCTGGCAAGGTCCCGGGCAGGTCCCGGCGAGGTCCTGGCCAGATCCCAGCAGGCTGCCAACAGCGCTCCAGGAGCGCTTCGAGTGGCCTCCAAGAGAGCTCAACATGGTCCGAGACGGTCCAAGAACGATCCAAGACGCCAAAGATGGCCTCCAGACAGCCGAAAGCGCCATCAAGATGCCCCAAGAGGCCTCCAAGAGACCTCCCAAGAGGGCCCACAGAGGCAGATATTAGTGATTCCCCTGTAGCGTTTGAAGGTTTTCGGCGTTCTCGTCGTTCTGGCTTAACGGCGCTCCGAGAAGGCCCAAGAGGCTTCCAGGATCGCCCCAACACGGCCCAAGAGGTGTCCAAGAGCGCCCAAAACGGCCCCAGAGGGCCCCAAGACAGCCCCAGAGGCCTCCAAGATGGCCGAAGAGGCTCCCAAGACGGCTCCAAGAGCGGGCCCAGACAGGGGACCTGAACAGACACGTCGAGCCCTAGGCGCAGAGAGGTCCCCCAGAGGCCCCAAGAGGCCCCCAAGAAGCCCGCAAGAGGCCCCAACACGGCCCCCAAGAGGCCTCAAAACTGTCTCAAAGAGGCCCCCAAGAGGCCCCAACACGGCCCCCAAACGACGAGGCAATATGGGCTGGCGAAATGAGCGAAGCGATCCGCCGCCCCACTGGGTACGGCGTGTGAGATCCACAGCATGGTCTTCCATAGTGCATAGTGCTTTGTGTAAGTCTTCTCTCCAGCGCGCTTTTCATACCTACCCCTGCCTCTGAGCCCTCGCGACCCCTCCTAAGGTCCTCCCCGCGCCTCGCTTATCACGCTGGACCGGGGGCCCCGGCTGCGGCCGGGGCTCCTCCTGGCAGCCATTTTTCGGCCCAAGGCGACCCCCAGTTCACGTGCTGGCCTTCCAGGCGTCGCCAGGCGCTCTCAGAGACCTCTCCAGGAGCCCACTGGGGCGGCTTTTCGGGCCTCCTGAGGCTCTCCTGGGCTCATTTTCACCCTCCTTCAGGCCGCTTCGAGCCGTTTCAGATGTCTTTTCCACCTCTTTCGAGCCACATACACCAGAACGCCCCAACAAGCAAATTAGCCTGGCGAAGGACCCAACCATATGCAGCTGCGAGTACCGCACGGATATGAGACGAAGGAGGGGGCACGCAAGCTAGGCCCCTCTTCTCATAGGCACCGCGCCACTGGGGCCTTCGGTGGAGCTCCCTATGGGGCCACGAAACGTGTGAGGGTGTGCCGAAATGGGTGGTGGGGAGGCATGCGGACCCTGCCACTGGGGCCTTCGGTGGAGCTCCCTATGGGGCCACGAAACGTGTGAGGGGTGTGCCGAAATGGGTGGTGGGGAGGCATGCGAACGCAGCCACTGGGGCCTTCGGTGGAGCTCCCTATGGGGCCACGAAACGTGTGAGGGGTGTGCCGAAATGGGTGGTGGGGAGCATGCACTGGGGCCTTCGGTGGAGCTCCCTATGGGGCCACGAAACGTGTGAGGGGTGTGCCGAAATGGGTGGTGGGGAGGCATGCGAACGCAGCCACTGGGGCCTTCGGTGGAGCTCCCTATGGGGCCACGAAACGTGTGAGGGGTGTGCCGAATGGGTGTGGAGCATGCGGGCGCAGCCACTGGGGCCTTCGGTGGAGCTCCCCACGAAACGTGTGAGGGGTGTGCCGAAATGGGGGGTGGGGAGGCATGCGAACGCAGCCACTGGGGCCTCGGTGGAGCTCCCTATGGTGTGAGGTGTGCCGAAATGGGTGGTGGGGAGGCATGCGAACCCGCCACTGGGGCCTTCGGTGGAGCTCCCTATGGGGCCACGAAACGTGTGAGGGGTGTGCCGAAATGGGTGGTGGGGAGGCATGCGGGCCACTGGGGCCTTCGGTGGAGCTCCCTATGGGGCCACGAAACGTGTGAGGGGTGTGCCGAAATGGGCATGCGGGCCACTGGGGCCTTCGGTGGAGCTCCCTATGGGGCCACGAAACGTGTGAGGGGTGTGCCGAAATGGGTGGTGGGGAGGCATGCGAACGCAGCCACTGGGCCTTCGGTGGAGCTCCCTATGGGGCCACGAAACGTGTGAGGGGTGTGCCGAAATGGGTGGTGGGGAGGCATGCGACGCAGCCACTGGGGCCTTCGGTGGAGCTCCCTATGGGGCCACGAAACGTGTGAGGGGTGTGCCGAAATGGGTGGTGGGGAGGCATGCGAACCCAGCCACTGGGGCCTTCGGTGGAGCTCCCTATGGGGCCACGAAGCGTGTGAGGGGTGTGCCGAAATGGGTGGTGGGAGGCATGCGAACGCAGCCACTGGGGCCTTCGGTGGAGCTCCCTATGGGGCCACGAAACGTGTGAGGGGTGTGCCGAAATGGGTGGTGGGGAGGCATGCGAACGCAGCCACTGGGGCCTTCGGTGGAGCTCCCTATGGGGCCACGAAACGTGTGAGGGGTGTGCCGAAATGGGTGGTGGGGAGGCATGCGAACGCAGGAGGGAGGAGGGCGAGGAGAAGGAGGAGGAGTAGGAGGAGGAGGAGGAGGAGAAGGAGGAACGCGGGGACCGTCTCTTCAAAACGAGGACCCAACACCACAGGATGGTTGGGAAAAAACATCGTAAACACACCTAAGATTTTGATGATTCTGGCCGTCTCGCACTTCTCCTTGCGCCTCTCTCGGAGCTCCCGTGCATCTCCGCTGGCATTTGCGGCCATCTTAGAACCCGGGCATGCTCTCTACAACCGTCCTGACAGCCTCTCGGACCCATCTTGGGCCGTCTGGCCGCCTTCTTGGCACCGAGTTTCGCCCATCTGGGGCGCCCCCTCAGAGCCTCCAGGGCTCTTCCAGGAGCCGCAAACAAACCCGGGCTGTTTGTTTTCCTTCCTGTTTTCAAGGTTCACCCCAAGTCGCCGCACTTGACCCATTCTGGCTCCTTTTTGGGCCCCTCCAGAGGTCCCCCTGGAACGAACCCGACGGTTTTTGTTGATCTCTCCTCTGCAGCCGTCCTAGCCTCAGGGTCATGTGAAAGACACTCCTCGGCGCCTCTCTGCGGCCGTCCTGGCCTCAGGGTCGTACAACACAGAGCTCGCTGCTTTCAGTTTCTCCAGCCACTCTTCGGTCGTCCTGGGTTCAGGGTCATACGACAGAGAGCTCGCTGAGGAGCCCAATGTCCTCTCCATAGAGCCCCACGAGGCTTCCAAGCGGAAGCACCAGCACCACCACCAAAACATCTCCTATTCGCGCGCGCGGAGCGGCCGCCGCTCCCACAGAGGCTCCAGAATCCAAAAATGGTAGGGTGGCGGTTTCTGCCCCCTCAGGGGCGTTCAACTAAATTCGGGGATGGACAGACCCCCCTTTAGTAAAACGTGGTTTGATGAAAACGACCTGAGGCCCAAACCTGGCGGGCGCAAGCCTGGAAAATAACGGCGACGGCGCCATCTCGAGAACCGAAAACGGACAATTCACTAATCGACGTGTCACTGTTGGGGGTTCTGTCCATTCCCGATAAATAAACAGGACACCAAAGCACTGGGCATCGCATGCCATGTACCTGAAGAATGCTAAAATAATCACCTTCGCCACAATGGTGTGCAATGCTTTCCGCAATAGTTGGCCGTTCGATGGGCTCTTGCGGGCGCTGCAACCAAGAGTGTCCCAGGCCAAGACGAAGAACCAAAATCTTGTGTACGCATTTGGCCCACTCGTGTTTGGGTCTGCCTTTTCTCCTTTGACGCGCTTCCACGACTGAATGCACGCTGTCCGGCAGATACGTGAGCCGTCGCAGAAAGTCTGCATTGGGAGCCCGACCAATTCTGGCAAATAGTAAAATATGTTGTTGAAGAAGTTGCTCGCTGTACTCAATTTGCCCAGCTCCGACACCTTGCTGCTAGACGCCTGCGTTAAAAAATCGGGGGGAGGGTACGTAGTACTCGTCGTTAGCATCTGGCTTGAAATCCATCCAACCGTCTCCTTTTCAACTTTGTTTGACCAAGCCGTATTGCAACATGGATAGGCAAAACAACGCATACGACCAACGCAATTTGGATTCGGACCGGGACGCAACATAACAGATGCAAGTACTATTGCCCGCGGCATGATCGACGCTGCGGAATGCTCGAAAGAACCCGGGCTTGGGCTAAAACGTTCGACAAGATCAAAACTCAATGATCAAACTTTGGCACTGTTTGGTGTTCCAAAACCAATGCTCGCAATTATTGCTGCAATATATAAAGAACCCGAAATCCCCATCTGAAAGACACGGCAGGCGATTCCAGCATCAGGCAGCAGCGAGCAGGAATAGCCCAAGGATGCCCACTTTCCCCATATTACTGTTCAAACAATGATGTTTTTCGACGCCGACGAGCTGTACCACCAGCTGGACATGGGCATTGTGGAGCCAGAATACGTTGTATGTAATGATGTGTTGTACGCGGACGACACCCTGCTCGTGAACGAAAGTTCCCTAAAAGTACAGTTTCTCCTGGACCTCACCATCAACGAGGGCAAGCAGCAAGGCCTTGATTTGAATTGGGGGGAGACCGTGGCGCTGAAGATAAACAACGACGGTGTGATACGAGACCCTGCGTTGCAACCAATCAAGCTCGTACAACAAGCAGACTATTTGGGTGAACTCTTGCACAGCAGTACCCAAAGCAAGCCAGAAGTTACGAGGCGGCTGGGCGAAGCGCGAGGGGTTTTCAGAGTACTGGCCAAATGCTGGAACCATGCGGACACTTCAAAGTCACGTAAAGTTTGACTGTGAGATGCTGTCCTTGTGTCGAATGTCTTGTATAATCTGGAACCCTTGTGGCGATTACACGCAGACCTGCAAAGGCTGGACAGCGTCCAGGCACCTTGTCTTCGAAAAGTATAAATGGTCCCACATTCTTACTACTCCAGAATGTCGAACGCCACAGTTCTGAAAGCAGCGCGGGCGGACCGTCTGAGCAAAGCACTGAGCAAGAGGCAAGCGCAGTCCTATGAGAAAATCTGTTCTCTGCCAGACCAGAAATCATTCAGATTTGGGTGCGCGAGCCTGTAACACATGCACCAACGCAGTGGCATTTGGTCTGGAGACGTGGCCGCCCTCAGCTAAAATGAGGCCACTGCATGTAATTACTATTACAGTACGGCTTAGAGGCGGCAGTCCTTTTTTCCCCCTCCTCCTCCTCCTCCTCCTCTTCCTGCTGCCCCTCCTCCTCCTCCCCCTCCTCCTCCTCCTCCTCCTCCTCCTCCTCCTCCCCATCTGCTTTTCGAAATCGCGCGGCATTCTTGCACTTCTGCTTCACATTCGTGGGGCTCGTTGCTGCTCAGTCGGGCGCCCCGTACTTCTGATTCTGCCTCACAGTCGAGTCCACGTGCAATCTTCTGATGAAAGGATTTTTCCCGAAGGAGTGCCGATGGCGCGCTCTTCTGCGCACGCGTCCTGCCGGAAACCCGAGTCAGTGTCAGCAGTGGTGCCCAAGCGCCGTGCCCAGGGCTGGCGCATGGCTTCGGTACTGCGTTCCAACGGGGCACGTCCTGCAGTGAGAATGAACCCTTTGGGGGGCCTGTGAAGAGGGAGCTAGGATGGAGGGGTTATTGCAACATCGTCGACGAGTCTTGGATTTACACTGGTCGTCCTCCTCCTCCTCCTCGCCCTCGTTCTTGCTCACCTCCCTCTCATCCTCCTTTGTCTTTCTCTCCTAGCTGTGCCCCAAGCGTTCCACAATGGCTGGGGGACATACATCGTCCAATAGCTTGTCTGACGTTGGCCTAACGTTTGGCCACATGAGCGTTTCCGAAAAGCAGGGGGCGGCGGTGGTTCGACGTACGCGTCCTCGATACATACGTGTCAGCATATGCTTTATTTCCAAGCTGTTGTCCCACCTCGTCTCCGCGCTGTCCGTGAGCCAAGTGTCGAAGGAGAGGAGGGAGCTGTGAGGGAGGATAGCAAATGAGGGAGAGCGAGAAACTGCAATGATAAAGACGAGGCGGGTGGGAAGGAGTGATGCGGATGGGCAAGGGGGGGGGTTCTACCTCCCCGTCCCTTCCATCTTCAACCCCTCCGCATCATCATCGTTTGTTCCGAGGCTCTCGGGAGGCCAGTTCTTTTGGCGCTTTATTTGAGCCGCAACGCTCAGGAAGGCAGCGGGCGCAAAAACGTTCCGCTGCGGGCTGCTGCGAGCCTCTGCCAGGGCATTGATAGAATCAGACGCTACGGCCGGCCTCCGTCCCAGACTTGGCACGTGAGTCTCGGTATCCCACCGCGCCGGGAGGTGGGAGGGGGAGGAGAGGGAGCAGGAGGGGGGGGGCAGGGACTGGGAGGAGCATGGAGGACAGAGGATGGTGGATGACATGCTACAGAACACATTCCCAATCTGTCTCCGCAAAACACCGCTTTAAAACATGACAGTCTTGCCTCGCGAAAAGGCACCACTCAACTCGAACAGCTTCGACCAGGAAAGAATGGAGGAGAACAAGATGCGTAGAAAGAAGATTGTGGCCTGAATTCAGACTGCTTCACCTAGCAAATCAACAACAAAAAATCCGGCGTACCACCCAGGAAAACTCCCTGCGTAGACGCCTCCAGCTTGAAGACCCGTCAAGGCTCGTGAGCGAAGGAAAAACGTCCGCATCCGCGGCCTCATGGCCCGGGCCCCCGGGCCGCGACCCCGCGGACACGGGGTGCATGTTCGCGGATGCCCCGCGCGGAACGTGTGCACGCGTCGGCGGTGGACAAGCCTCCCTTTAGTAAACCTCCCCGAAAAGAAAACGGCCCGGGACCGAAGCCGACGGACCTGGACCCGCAAAAATGCCGGCCGCGACGCCCTCCCGCGAACCGAAAACGGCCGATTCCTCAGTCGACGTGTCAGGGTAGGAGGTCCATCATTGAGTCGAGCCTGTCCCCCTACAGGGGGATCTTGGAGGAAAAATGAAACATAGTCAAAAGATACGCCAAAATGGCCAAAAAGTAGTCAGAAGATGGTCCCCAGGCTGCTTCATGACTATTCTTGAACACTCCTCCTGCAGAGGGACAGGCCCGACTGGAGTCTGTCAACCTCCGAATGCCGGGTCGGGCGAAAGGGGGGGATAGCAAAGGGGGGGTTTGAGAATCAGCTCACGTAGCTGATTTTCCCGGCGCCTCCCGGCGCCAGAGGCGGCTATGTATCGAGGAATGGGCCCCTCGGTGAGGCCGAAACCAGCTGCATGCAGCAAATTCCGTAACCCCCCCTTTCCCAATCCCCCCCTTCCGTCCGGCCCGAGAATGTCACCGCGTGCCCACGGGGTCGCACCCGGGGCGCCGGACCGCGAGGACGCGGCCACGGAGACCCGCGCCGCCCGCGGAGGTCGGGGGCGTCCAGGGAGGGGCGCCGTCCAAGAGGGGGGGGGGTCGCAGGCCATGGCCGGGGGCCACGTGCGCGGACCGCGTGGGGGGCCTCCTCCTCCTCCTCCTCCTCCTCCTCCTCCTCCTCCTCCTCCTCCTCCTCCTCCTCCTCCTCCTCCTCCTCCTCCTGGGAGCGCACGACGTCTCGAGATGAGAAGGAGCGCCGTGAAGTCTGGGGAGGTCTCGTGGCCCCCGCCACGATGGCCCAATACCCCCCCCTGGTCACCACCCCCGTCTGCGCCGCCCCCGAGGGAGGTGGCCAACCTCAACTCAGAGGCCCAGGAACAGCAGGGACGTGGAGGTCTTCTCAGCGGGTGTATCAGAACAAACCACCCAAACGTTAAGAAGCAACTGCTGGGAGATCTTTGTCGGAAAGATTGAGGATTAAGCCCCATTGCGGGGCTGTTACGCCAGAGTGGGCTTCGGATTCAGCGGGACTAAGCCGGATTAAGCGGGATTCAGCGGGACTCTAAACCGGACTCTAAACCGGAGTAAGCCGGATTTCGGACCAAGGCAAAATCTGAACTTGACCTCCCGGGAGAGGCATCCGAGCAAACCGTTATCCCGAATGCAGAAACGGGGACCCAAGCTCGGCCACGTCCTCACTGCGCCAGTCGGGCTGAGGGCTCTCGTGCTCTCCACGATCTGGTGCGCGGCCTCCGGGGGCCGGCGGGGCGCAGACCCAAGCGCACGCGCCGGCGCTGCGGGGACCCCCGTGGGCCCGCGTGACCCAAGGCCACTCCTGCGAAGAGCCACTCCTGCGCACGGCCGACCGCGGCGCGGTGTCTCGGGCGCGCCGCGCCCGCGTCGGGCGCGGCGCGCCCGCGCGGCGAGAGGAGGCGTGGCGCGGCGCCGCGGGAAAAGCAGGACGCGTGGAGCGGCAGGGGCCTTCTTGAAGGGAGAACCGCCGCCCGGCACGCAGTGCAAAAAACACAGGTCGCGGGCACGCGCCTCGCCGCGGACGTCAAACTCCAGATCCGCCGCCCACTGGAATTCAGCCACCAAAGACACTGCGGGAATGCGCGCGCATCAACCAGCGGCATCCGCGACCGCGACCAGGAGCGCGTAGGCAGCAGAGCCGCGCCTCCTGCTCCTGCTCCTGCTCCTGCTCCTGCTCCTATTCGTCCTCGTCCTCGTCCTCCACCTCCTCCTCCTCCTCCTCCTCCTCCTCCTCCTCCTCCTCCTCCTCCTCCTCCTCCTCCTCCTCCTCCTCCTCCTCCTCCTCCTCCTCCTCCTCCTCCTCCTCCTCTTCCTTCTCCTCCTGCAATCCTGTGATCGTCTGGCGAAGCGGTCCAGCTCCCGAGAGCCGCACTGCCCGCTGGAGGGAGAAACAGAGAGCGGCCTCGGGGGGTGGACAAAGGGCGGCCCGCCTGGGGAGGAAAGTGTGACCAGGCTTGGGCGGCCTCGGCAGGACTCGCCAATTCCGTCCAAACGACTGCCTGGAGGAGGGGCCCACCCCCTTCTTCAAGTGCGCCAGCGACTGACCGGCACCTCTGTTCCTGTGCCCTCTTGCGGCACTCGACGAGGACATGCACAGAGCGCGAGGTGCCGAAGGCCCCACACGGTCTGCACCACACGATGCCGCCAACGCCTACCACCAACAGCCTGTGAGAGCTGCGGGCAAGCCTGGCCAGCCTGGGGACTCCGCCGCATGGTGCTAAGCACAGTCCTGCCCGAGAGGCGCCCTTACCCCCCACAAATCGCACAACAAGGTGGCCTCCTCATGCCGACGGACGTCGTGTCCGCTGGGGCTGGCGACCAACTGGATCGAAGACGGGTTCAGCCTCTTGGGGGCCTTACCCGTCTCCACATTAGGAACATTCCCCTCCGAGAGAGCAAGCAAAACGGAAGACTGCAACTGTCCTAACATACGAACCTGCCCACTCAGGCAGACATACAGATCCTTGACGCGTGGGCTGTGGGGGTGGCAACGGGCACCCAACGCGGCAAACCTCTCAGCTTCTTTGTTCCCCTTCCAGGCCCAGACCTGGTGGCCCTTCTGGAGGGCCTGGTGGAGGGCGAGGTGGGGGTTGATGTTCTCGCCTTTCTCGAAGATGAGCTCCCACGGCTCGCTGAAGCCAAAGCGCTCTCAGGGCCGGTCGGGCCCTTGCAGCCAAACATCGATCACCATCCTGCAGTCTGTCACGATTACGAATATTCCTGAACCTGCCATCTGGAGGGCAATCAAAAGTGCATGCGCTCCCCCTCACAGCTCGAGTCCTGGATCGGACGGGGGAGGGCCCATAGCAAGAGCCCGTGGTTTCGCAGCGCTCCTCCGCCCGGCCGACCACGGCCCAACCCGCACGGGTGAAGGGGAGGTCGGGGTCGATCGCCGAGCCGTCTACGCAGGTGCGCCTGCGATGATGTTCTGTTTTCACAAGCCACAAACCTTCTGGAGGACGCTTGTCCCACTTGATGCCCGGAGACTACACGGCAAGGGGCCATCCTGCTTCAGGTGAGCGGGTCATGCCCATGCCGAAAAGAACAGGGACAGCTCCAGGGGCATTGGCTTTGCCAGCCAACATGCCGAGATCCAAGAGCTGGCGCGCACCATGGATCCCTGGGCAGCGCAAGAACCGATGTGACGGGGTACCTGACTCCTCCTTACACCGTTGACACTTAGGATCGATGGCCCGCCTGTCCAGG
>CAUYUJ010018487.1:57500-150000 GCA_963575745.1 Prorocentrum cordatum
TACTACGTCCCTGCATTTTTGATACATGATCCGCACGCGGAGCATGTATTGAAAACGGCACTGTACGATCGTGCCCGTTACTCGGGGGGAGGGGGTTGGCCGGGCAACGACCGCTCCGCGCCAGAGGACGAGGGTCCCGGCAGGGCCCCAGGAGGGGCCCAAGAGCCCTCCGCCCAGGACTGACCCCGAGACCGCCGGCAGGCGCCCCAGGAGGCCCCGAGCGGGCCCCGAGAGGCCCAGCAGAGGCCCCCGAGGGGTCCACAAGACGGCCCCGGCATTCCCCAGAGGGCCCTCCCAGCAGTCCCGGCGGCCCAGCACAGAGGCCCAACACCGCGGACCTCGTCTCTGTCCTCTGGGGGTCGGCGGCGGAGTGGCGCAGGCCTCTTGTGAGTCAGAAACACGGCCTCCTCGGGACTCGCCCTTTGAAGGCCCTGTCGGGGCGGGGCCGAGGGACACCCCTACAGTCGGGGCGTTGACCTCAGGAACGATAAATAAGGAACGGGGCCCCTTTTTCCCACAAGTTAAACTCCGATCTCCCATCGAAAACCTAAGGAAAACACAAGGCAAACTGTGAAGCAATCAAGGAACACCGAGCCCCTCCCCAACGAAAAGCGTTCCTTCTTCAGGGCCCCGACTGTATCTGGCGGGGCGCTCAGGGGGGTTTAGGGGGAGGGGGGGAAGGCTCCTCAGAGGCAGGCCGCTCCTTCGAGGACGGCGGCCTTACATCTGCAGGCAGGGCCCGCGCCCTCGAAGAAGCAGGGGTGCCTCTAAGAAACCTTCCTCCCCCTCCCCCCATACATACCCCCCCTTCTAAAAAGCCTTCCCCCCTCGCCTCCCCCTCCCCCTCCTTCTGAAAAGCCTTCCCCCCTCCTCTGCCCCCTTCTAAAAAGCCCTTGCCCCCTCCCCCCCTGCCCCCCCCCCCTGCGCGTGGCTGACCTGTGCTCTCCGCGCGGGCCGCGGCGCTATCTCCGCGGGGGCAGCCCACCGCACCGAGAGAGCGCCGTGTAGGCAGGGGCGCCCGCCACCTCTCGCACCATCGCGCGGAGGCCTGGAAACTGGCACCAGCACCGACGATCGAGGAGAACCCAGAGGGATCGAGGAGGGTCGAGGAGCATCGAGGAGTGTCGAGAGGGATCGAGGAGGGTCGAGGAGGATCGAGGAGGAGGATCGAGGAGGAGGAAGAGAGGAGGAGGAGGAGGAGGAGGAGGAGGAGGAGGAGGAGAGCGAGGAAGGAGGCAGAGGAGGGGCGCATCTCCACCTGGCGATGGTGACCTTGGGCCTTGATGCTGGCAAGACACCACCGAGACCAGGACCGTGCTCCCTCGGTGGAGGCAACCGCCGACACTGGTGCTGGTGCCGGCCTCTGGGCCTCCTCCTCCTCCTCCTCCTCCTCCTCCTCCTCCTCCTCCTCCTCCTCCTCCCTCCTCCTCCCCCTCCTCCTCCTCCTCCCCTCCTCCTCCCTCCTCCTCCTCCTCCTCCTCCTCCTCCTCCTCCTCCTCCTCCTGCTCCTGCTCCTCCTCCTCCTCCTCCTCCTCCTCCTCCTAATATGCCTCCTCCTCCTCCTCCTCCTCCGAAGAGCGAGAGGACTGCACGGGGCACGCGGGCAGGGCAGCCGCCCCGTCCTCCGGGGCGGCGGCGCCTCTCGCGGCGAGCTGCGGCCCGACCAGAGGTCGAGGACGCAGGCCAGCGGGCCCCGGCGTTGACGACTGCCTCCCAGACCACCGCAACCCAACCCGAAGACCCGAATTTCGGGCTGGGGGGGGGGGTATGGGGCTCCATGTGTGTGTTTTTCGATGTTCCCGGACAACCCCCCCCCTGGAAATGGAGGGTGCAAAATGAGGCCTTCGGGTTGGGCTGGGGTGGTTTGGTGGGTGATGAGTTGAGCTCTGGCGCGGTGCGCCCTCGCCGCACTCTTGGGGGATCGGGGCGGAGGCGGGAGAGGAGGCGAGGGATGAGAGCCATGGGCGGCATCCGAACCCTGCCCCCACCAGCCATCGACTCTCCTGAATCGATGGGAGGCGGGGGTAGGTAGGGTTCGGGACTCGCCACATGTTCGACGAATTCCGAGCCCTACCCCCGCCGCCCATCAAGTTGCCTGAAGCATTGATCGACGAGGAAAGGCTTCGGAGTTCGACGCCGAGAGAGGGCCTCCTCCCTCCTCCTCCTCATTCTCCTCCTCCTCCTCCTCCTCCTCCTCCTCCTCCTCCTCCTCCTCCTCATCATCATCATCATCATCATCATCATCATCATCATCATCATCATCACTATCACCACCACCATGGCTAGGAGGGAGGTCCTGATTGATTGAAAGGTGCAACACCTAGCACGAGAGAAGGGTTGCGCCCACCCTGGCCATGGCCTAAGACGCGGATATTATATATGGAAGTGCAACGGTGCTATCTACAAAAAAAACGGGTTGCGCTTCCATTCGAGTGCAAAAGGGATTCCATTCGAGTGCAAAAGGGAAGGACGTTGAGGAGGACAACAACGTCGATGAAAGAGAGAGAGAGAGAGAGCGAGAAACACTGAGCAGGGACCGACCGTCCTGGCATTTACCATGAAAATGGCCTGGAACCCAAACATGTTCTTAGACCAACACCCATGTACTTAGAACATGAACTCGACGAGCTAAAACAAGACATAATCGACCAAATATGTTCTACAAACATTTCGTGCAGACCACAATCGGTTCTTAGAACATTCTTGGGTAGGCAAGCCGGGACGCTTCGCCACTGCTTGAAAGCAGAGACAGAGACGGGGAACCAGACATCCGACGCCTGGACTTCTTGTATCCACGGGCCTCACAGATCTCGACCCATTACTTTGTGCACGGGCGGCAGCAAGCAGCAAAAGCGTGGCTCTGGCAGCCCTGGGCACCCCGTGCCAGCGCGGCTCGTCTGCCATTGCGACCCCTTCCCAAGCACCACAATGTCGAGGTGGCCGAGGAAGCGGGTGGGGAGAGAGGCACGGTCCCAGGAGCCACCCCAAGCGCGGACGGGCCCGACATGACGTCGGCGCCGGCTCTGAGGACCCTTAGATCTGGGCCCCCCAGAAACAAAAACTCGCGGCGGCCAGTTTTCACACTGGCGTTGTTCCCCCCTGAGCGCCCCTGGCCTACAAGGCTGGGAACTGCGGGTGATCAAAAGAACGCATCCGACCCACAGCTTTAAATCGGGCCTGTCCCCCTACAGGCCGATTTTGGACGAAGGATTTTTTTTCAAACACAAAAATACACCAAACATGATCGCGGTCAAAAAATAGTCCCCAGCTATTTTTCCCAACCATCCTGTGGTGTTGGGTCCTCGTTTTGAAGAGACGGTGGCCCGCGTCTCCTCTCCTCTCCCCCTCCTCCCCCTCATCCCTGCGTTTCACACACCGCTTCGTGGCCCCATAGGGAGCTCCACCGAAGGCCCCACTGGCAGGGTTCGCATGGCGGCCTCGGGCCATTTCGACACACCCATCGCGAAGATCGTGGCCCCATAGGGAGCTCCACCGAAAGCTCCAGTGGCAGGGTTCGGATGGCGGCCTCGGGCCATTTCGGCACACCCCTCACGAGGATCGTGGCCCCATAGGGAGCTCCACCGAAGGCTCCAGTGGCAGGGTTCGCATGGCGGCCTCGGGCCATTTCGGCACACCCCTCTCGAGGATCGTGGCCCCGTAGGGAGTTCCGCCGAAGGCGCCAGTGGCAGGGTTCGCACGGCGGCCTCGGGCCATTTCGGCACACTCCTCACGAGGATCGTGGCCACATAGGGAGCTCCACCGAAGGCCCCAAAGACAGGGTTCGCATGGCGGCCTCGGGCCATTTCGGCACACCCTTCGCGAGAATCGTCGCCCCATAGGGAGCTCCACCGAAGGCCCCCAATGGCAGGGTTCGCATGGCGGCCTCGGGCCATTTCGGCACACCCCTCTCGAGGATCGTGGCCCCGTAGGGAGCTCCACCGAAGGCCCCCAATGGCAGGGCTCGCATGGCGGCCTCGGGCCATTTCGGCACACCCCTCACGAGGATCGTGGCCCCATAGGGAGACCCACTGAAGGCGCCCAATGGCAGGGTTCGCATGGCGGCCTCGGGCCATTCCGGCAAACCCCTCACGAGGATCGTGGCCCCATAGGGAGCTCCACCGAAGGCTCCAGTGGCAGGGTTGCCACGGCGGCCTCGGGCCATTTCGGCACACCCCTCACGAGGACCGTGGCCCCACTGGAGCTCCACCGAAGGCGCCCTTGGCAGGGTTCGCGTGGCGGCCCCGGGCCATTGCGGCACATCCCTCACGAGGATCGTGGCCCCATAGTTGCGTTGCTTCAACAACCGCGCATGGGTTGAGGGGCCCCGCCGTTCACAGTCTAACCCCGCTGTTAAACTACGAAAAAATAGCAACCCAAAAATACCAAAAATTAAGCAATTAAAATACAAAAAAATACAAAAATACAAACATTAGCACGACGTAGCAAAGGATAACGCTTCCCTAAAACAACGCGGAATCGCACATCCACTGCGCGATTCGACATCGAACGGGCCGCTCGAGACCTCGTCGCGACGAGGGCGCGTCTGGTTGGGCATAAGAGGCGCTGGTCCCAGAAGAGAGGGAAATATAGATCATGATATCGAGTGGGGGAACAAGTGAAAGAGCGAAGAGGACAGGGAGAGGAATATATAGAGAGAGAGAGAGAGAGAGAGAGAGAAAGAGAAGAAGAGATGGATGGAAAGGAAAGCAGAGGCAGACAGAGAGAGAGAGAGGTAGCAAGCGAGGAGAGTGAGAGGAGGAGAGCGAGAGAGAGAGAAAGAAAGAAAGAAAGAAAGAAAGAGACAGGGGCGGGGTCAGAGGGAGGACGGCGGCGGCCACAAGGGAGAGGCAATGGGCGACGGATGCGCCGTCGTCATCGGCGGCATCAGAGAAGCCAGCTCTTTCGCCCCCCACCCCGCAGCGGGCTTCTGTCGCACCTATGCCTGCAAATACAGCACTTGCGCCGCATAGGCACACTAAGATTTGCTGAGCTGGGTGAGGAATACACCGAGGGATCCTGCGTCTGGAATGGCCGTCGAGAACACGCGCCGAAACGATTCCTCACCCAGCTCAGCTGTCGCCCGACGGTGGACGCGGGCGCTCGCGCCGGGGGGCGCTGTCAACGTCTCTATCCCCAAGACGGACGAAGCCCCCCGAACGGCAGCGCCAGCTAGGCGCGACATCGGATCCGAGAACCGAATCTAAAGCTCCAGGCTGCTCCAAGAAATTTCGCTTCATCGCCAACCCAAGATCTTGCTTGGCCCCCATCGGGGCCTCAACACATTGCCCCTTAACTCCTGCCCCTCCCTCCTCATCCTCACCCCCCTTCCTCATCCCCCGAGCCCCGTCCCCCCGCAGCCTCCTCCTCCTCCTCCTCCTCCTCCTCCTCCCCCTCCTCCTCCTCCTCTTAATCCTCCTGCTACCCCCTCCCCCCTCTCCCTTCGCCTCCTCTGCGCCCGCGCCCTCCTCCTCCTCCTCCGAGCCGCCGCTGCCTCCTCCTCCTCCCTCCTCCTCCTCTCCTCCTCCTCCTCCTCCTCCTCCTCCTCCTCCTCCTCCTCCTCCTCCTCCTCCTCCTCCTCTACGCCAGCATCTGGAGCGCCGGGCGGGCCTAGGGCCTGCCCGATCTAGCGCAGAGCTGGCTCGCACGCCAGCCTCGCGACCGCGAGGGGGATCTACGTCCGCCCGAGGCCGAGCATCATCGCGAGCACGACCCCGGCGATGACGTAGCCGTTGAAGGCGTTCCCCGCGAGCTTCCGCATCAGGGAGCCGGAGTACTCGCCGCCCTGGGGCATAGGGTAGCCGATCAGGGATAGCGCCGCCGAGCCTGGCAGCACCCTGTACGCCTTCTGGCCGTCGGCGCCCTTCCAGCGGCAAAAGATCTTGGTCGTGCAAGCCATCGTGGGGACCTTGGGACCTCCTCCTCATTCAACCCTCGCCCTAAGGGCCCCTTCTTCTCTTTCTCCTGCTCCTTCTCATCTCTCTTCTTCCTCTCCTCGGTCTGGCCGTCCTCCTCCTTCTCCTCCTCCTCCTTCTCCTCCTCCTCCTCCTCCTCCTCCTCCTCCTCCTCCTCCCCCTCCCCCCCCTCATACTCCTCCTCATCCTCCTCATCATCCTCCTCGCCCTCTTCATCCGCCTCCTCCTGCTCATCCTTCTAGACCCCCCTCCTCCGAACACCCCTCCCCCTGATCCCTCCTACTCGTCGTTCTCCTACTCGTCGTCATACTACTCGTAATCCTCCTACTCGTGCTCATCCTACTCGTCGTCCAACTACTCGTCGTCCTCCTATTCGTAGCCCTCCTACTCTTGGACATCCTACCCGTAGTCCTCCTCGTCCTCCTGGTAATCCTCCTCTTCCTCCTCCTCCGCCTCCTCCTCCTCCCTCTCCTCTTCCGGCCCCTCGTCCTCCCCCCCCCTGGTTCCGGCCCCATGGCGGCGGGAACCCTTTAGAGGGCCCCGCCAGACCGTCTCCGAGTAAGCCCTCTTGTGGCCACCCTTGCCGACTAAAAACTTGTAGCTCAAGTTGATGTCGAGGAACTCCATGTCCGCGCGCCAGGGCTCGATGAACTCCAACAAGATGAGGATCTCGGCCTCCCGCGCGGGCATGCCGTGCAGGGCGCCAACGAACGCGTCCTGCGCGGGCGAGGGCGTCCGAGCAGGAGAGAGGGGAGGGGCGAAGGAGGACTGGAGGGGGAAGGGGGGGGAGAAGGAGGCGGAGGATGAGAGGAACCAAGATGGGAAAACGGAATGGGCGAGGAAAGGGGAGCCCACGGCGGAGCTGGGAGAAGAGGAGGAAGAAGAGCAAAAGGAAGACGACGAGGAGAAGGAGGAGGATGAGAAGGAGGAGGAGGAGGAGGAGGAGGAGGAGGAGGTGGAGGCGGAAGAAGGAGAGGGAGGAAGAGAAGGAGAGCGAGGAGGAAGAGAGGGAGGAGGGAGAGAGGGAGAATGAGGAGAAGGAGGATCAGGAGAAGGAGGAGGAGGAGAGGAAGGAGGAGGAGAAGGAGGAGGAGAATGAGGAGAAGGAGGAGGAGGAGAAGGAGGAGCGGAGAAGGAGGGAGGAGACGGAGAGGAGAGGAGAGGAGGACAGGAGGAGGAGGAGAGGGAGGAGGAAGGAGGAGGAAGAGGAGAAGAGAGAGGAGGAGGAGAAGGAGGAGGAAGAAGGAGAGAGAGGAGGAGAAGGAGGAGAAGAGAGGAGGAGGAGAAGGAGGGGAGCAAAGGAGGGGAGGAGGAGAAGGCGGAGGAGGAGAAGGAGGAGGAGGAGGAGGAGGAGGAGGAGGAGGAGAGAGGAGGATGAGGCGAAGCAGGAGGAGGAGGAGAAGGAGGAGGAGGAGAAGGAGGAGGCGAAGGTGGAGGCGAAGGAGGAGGCGAAGGAGGAGGAGGAGAAGGAGGAGGAGGAGAAGGAGGAGGCGGAGGAGGAGGAGGAGACGGCGACGACGACGAAGTTGGAAGCATCGTTTGCGAGGCGGAGAAGAATCATGAGTAGGACCTGCCAAAAGGGGGCATCAGAGATCAAGCAGGAGGTTGGACCGCTGAAGTGGCCATAGGGAGAACTGACGCACGCAGCGGGACACGAGCGGCATCCAAGGGAGAGGGCGCAGGAGGAGGAAGAGGAGGCAGGCAGAGAGCAACGAGGGGGCGAATCCGCATCAGCCGCCGGGGCGGCAACGGCAGCACGAACGGCAGCTGTAATTCACAGCGCCCCCCCCGTCCGACAGGGTGGACATGTCTGGCGGGTAATCCAGGTTGCAGCTGTGGTATTCGTCGAGCAAGGCCCCGCCGAAGATGTCCTGGCGCTCGCGCGTGGCCTGGAGCAAGTGCTGCTCCTCACGCGGGATCACCAGCCCTCGCTACTCCACCCATCTGGCGTTCGTTCGTCTACTCATCCTGCCCTTGCTCCTGCCCATCCTCGTCCTCGCCCTCCTTTTCCTCCTCCTCCTCGTCCTCCTCCTCGTCCTCCTCCTCGTCCTCCTCCTCCTCAGCATCCTCCCTCTCTTAGTCCTCTTCTTCTTCCACCTCCTCCTCATCATCCTCTCCCCCTCTTCCTCCTCCAGTTCCTCCTCATCATCATGATTCCTCCACCTCCTGAACCTACTCCTCCTGCTCCAAGTCCATGCCCGACATTCAGCGCCCGTCTGTCCTGCGTCGTCGGGAACTCCTCCAAAGGGCCCAGCACCTTCGTAATCGAGAGCTGCGGGATCTGCACCCTCGAGACAAAACTGCTGAAGCCGTCGGACTTCTGCGCGTTGTCAGCACCTGGCACGCCGAAGGCCGCAATGAACAGACGCTGGCGTCTCGTCGGACTCCCAAAGTCGGCGGCCTCGAGCACGCAGTGACGCACAGTGTAGCCCATGGACGTTAGCGAGCGGCTTATGTGTTCTAAGTCCGTGGGCTCGTCTCGAACGCGTTGCATCAGACCTGTGACGTTCTCAATGAGGACGCACTTCGGCTTGTGGCGTTGGACGTACTTCTCAATATGATCCCAAGTCTCTCCTGTAGTCCCAGTGCCACTCTGGCAGCAGTTCACGCTGGCCTTGCGCTTGGACGACAATGGGCTCCGATCCTACGCAGAGGAGACAGTGCATTACCCCAGTGCGACCCTACCTGCTATGCTATGCTATGCTATGCTATGCTGCGCTATGCTATGCTCTGCTCTGTTCTGCTATGCCATGCTATGCTGTGCTGCGCTGTGCTGTGCTATGATGTGCTGTGCTGCGCTGTGCTATGCTACGCTATGCTATGATATGCTGCGCCATGCTATGCTATGCTGGGTTATGCTATGCAATGCTGCGGTATGCTACGCTATGATTTGCTATGCTCTGCTGTGCTCTGCTATGCTAAAGCTCAGCGGCGCTAAGATGAAGGTAAGCTAAGCTAAGATAAACCTGAGCTTAAATGAAGCTAAGCTAAGCTAAGTTGACTTAAGCTAAGATAGGATGAGATAAGAGACGATAAGCTAAGGGGGGCGTAACTGGGGGAACCGCGGGGCGGATGCCGGAGGAACCGCCTGGGGCGAGCCCCGCTGCCCGGCCCTTTAAGCCCACGCAGGAAGAGACCTTCTAGACAGAGTCCAGGTAGGGAGTAAACCAGAAGGGGACCCACGGAAAGGAAGGTGAAGATGGATCCTTACAGACAAACCCAGCAACGAACATGTCGATGTCGCCCGGGACTTGGGCGGCCTTGTAGGAGCCGTCCTCTGTGAAGATCTCGGCGGAGTCATTGCAGAGGTCCTGTGGCTGGCCAAGCCGCAACCCCTCGTCTGCCTCCCCCCCTGCCCTCCTGAGACGCCCCTGGCCCTGGGCCCCTTCCTGAGACGCCCCTGGCCCCGGGCCCCATCCTGAGACGCCCCTGGCCCAGGGCCCCTTCCTGAGAAGCCCCTGGCCCCGTCGTGCCTCTGCTTCCTGAGACGCCCCCGGCCCTGGACCCCTTCGTACGCCCCCATCGGCCCCGAGGAATGCCGCCGGAGAAAGTCCAGAAGGTACGCTCCCGGAAAGCCCAGAAGTCCTGAGGATCACGCGCAATCATATGCCCTGGGCTTCGAACTAGACGACTTCAACCTCACCATCACACGCGTCTTTCTGCATTTTCAATGGGAAAGTTCGCGCAACCGACGGGCACCCTAGATCCCACGAGCGCCCTGCAGCTAGCTGAGTCAGCGACGTGCGGACCCAGCTCCAAAAAACTACCTGCGGACCCGGACGGCCTCGACCTGTCCGACTGCCAGGGCATGGGCCCACGTGTAACAAAAAATCACCAGACACCGACACCAGCAGCGAGATACTGCTGTTCTCAAGGCGTCGTCAAGAGTGAAAGCTCTGGCCAAAAAGTCAAACTGAAGTGCCTCCTTCTCCCCCTTCGTTTCCTCACTCTCCTACATCGTATAGTCCTCCGTTTCACTATTATGCCCCAGCTTTTGCTCCTGCATGTCTTCTTCATCCTCCCCCTTTTCCCCGTCCTTCTCCTCCTCCTCCTCCTCCTCCATGAGAGTCCGCGCGCCCGCCTGGGCGACCGCCTCAGGCTGGTGGGCGACCTTGCTCATCCAAGATTTTCTCCTGGATGGCTGCCCGGACGTTGTCAGGCAGCTTGCTCCACGTTTTCTTAGTGACCAATTGGGATTTCAGGCCGTCGGCGGCGACCGAAAGGTTCTTGGGGCCCTTCTCCTTTGGGAACGCATGGTGGAGGTGGAACAACGCAAACGTCAAGCTGATGACGATCGTTGCTTGGGCGATGACGGCCTCCCACTGCTTCACCAGGTCATCGGGGAAGATCACGCTCTTCCCATCCAGCTTGACCGCGTTGACCTGCTCCTGCAAGCTCTGGCTGAGGGCCGGCAGCTGCTTGTAGGCCTCGTTCAAGATCAGCTTGTTGACCACTGGGCGAGGGGGGGTGATGACCAAGCCAGGGATGTCGTGCTCCCATTCGGGACAGGCGTTCTTGATGGCAGCCGCCGCATCGGCCATGGATTTCTCCCAAGTTTGCTTGACGACATTCACCAGGGCACGAGACTGGTGAACCATCTTCTCGACGAGCTTCGGAAGGTTGCAATGCTCGAAGACGCGGACCAAGAGCACGTCCTGGGCGCGGCAGAGATCCAAGGCCACTTTGAAGTTCTCCTCGAAATGCTCCTCCCCGGGCGTCTTCTTCAGATTCATGCCGTTCTCGCGCTGCAGCGCATCAAAGAGCTGGGCAACGAAGGTGCCAATGTCCTCGCGCCGCAAGGAGGAACAGGGAGGAGAGGAGGCGGCGGCGGAGGCTCCTCCTCCTCCTCCTCCTCCTCCTCCAAATCCTCCTCCTCCCCCTCTTTTTCCTGCAGTTCTTGCTCCTTCCTCTCCTCCTCTCCCCCCCTCGTCGTCGTCGCCATCGTCGTCGCCCTCATCCTCCTCCTCCTGGGCCCCGGGGCTTCCGAGGACAAAGACCAAGGATGATGCGAGTCGGTCCTCTCGACCCTGCTGGCAGTCGTCCAAAATCATGACATCGTCTTTCGTGGGGCCGCCCTTGCCAATGGCCGCCGCGGCCGCGCCAGCAGGCCCCTCCATCTTGTGGCATAGCGGGGCCATGCACGCGCCCAACGCGACGAGGCGAAGGGCCAAATCGATCCTGTGGCAAGCGACGGCGTCGGCTGGAATGGACCTGATGAGATTGCGCGCACTCGTCATCGCTTCGAGGACGTGCTCCTTGGGGTCCCAGTTGTCATTCACGAGGTTGGCGACCATGAACTCGCTGAACGCCTGAGGCGAGATCCAACTCATTCATTGAGCGCCACCAGTTCACTCTGCCTCCTCATCCTCTTCCTGCTCTTCCGATCCATCTCCCTCCCCCTCGTGTTCTATGCCCTCAGTTCAGGGGCCACTGGAAGCCCCTGCAGCGCAGGGGCCACTGGAATCCCCCTCCTCTTCCTCCTCCCCCTCCTCCTCCTCTTCGCTCTCCTCCTCCTCCGCCTCCTCCTCCTCCTCCTCCTGCTCTGTCTTATCCTCCTCCTCCTCCTCCTCCTCCTCCTCCTCCTCCTCGTCCTCCTCCTCCTCCTCGTCCTCCTCCTACTCCTCGTCGTCCTCCTCCGCATCCTCCGCCTCCTCCTCATCATCCTCCTTCCCTTCCCCTCAACATCCTCCGCCGCTCCACCCACCCCCAGCCTTCGTGTAGGCCTGGTCATCGGACAGCACCTGGTCGAACATCGAGCTAGCGATCTCCTGGAAGGCCCCAGCTTGCTCGCGAAACTTGGCGACGATCAGATCCTTGGCCTCGGAAATGCGAGTCGACCCCTGGAGCGAGGCGCTGGCCTGCCTGTACTTCTCGACGTCCACGCCCGCCTCCTGGAATATGGCCGACACAGGGTCTGGGATGAGATCCGACGTAGTCGTTCGGACAAGCGTCTGCGCTTGCTGCAAGGTCAGCAGGTCCGCCGGGAAGTAGATCTCTGGGGCACTATCCAAACTGCTTTTGAGCACCCTGATGCTGCCCTGGCTGATGCACGACAGCTCATCCAGAGGACGCCGGACGATGGCCACGTCAATGGTGTCCAGAAGTAGCGCGGTCCGCCCCGCCAGATCATGGGCAATCTTCACCATGGGGGCCTGAGCGGCACTGCAGTCACCATCCTCATCGCCCTCAGCCATGGTCGCTGCCTCGGCGACCGCCACCTTCGCATCGCCAAAAGCTTGCATCGACTGAACCCACCCTTTCACGGCCATGCTGGCGGCCTGCGCAATGAGGCTGTCACGAGTCAGAATCAGGCGGGTCCTCTCAAGCTCCGCGGTGCTCCACGGCGTCAGGTCCTCAAGCGACTCCTCGAGGTCCACGAGGCTGTCGACGAAGTCGCAGATGCCTGGGCGCATGTCCATGTCGAACTCAATCTTGCGCATGATCCCGAGAATGCCATGGCAAGCCTCGGTGCCGTCGACGATCGTCGAGACCGTCTTCTGCAGATCCTTGAAGAAGCCCTGCGCGGGGCCATCCTCTACCTGACCCTTGTACCCGGACCTTTCCTATGGTTTTTGCCACCGCGAAGCGGTTGACGCCTTGGGGTCCGAAACCACGAGCAAACTCGGCCCTGTCCCTTCTCCTCCATCTCCTCCTCCTCCTCCTCTTCCATCTCCTCCTCCTCCTCCATCTCCTCCTCCTCCTCCTCCTCCTCCTCCTCCTCCTCCTCCTCCTCATCTCGTCCTCCATCTCCTCCACCTCTTGCCCCCCCCCCCCCCCCTCCTCGCACTCCGCCTCTGCGAGGAGTGGGGGAGACGTCCAGCAAGACGAGGCCCGCGGCTAGAAGGGCCATGGCCCCTGACGAAGGGATGGCGAGGAGGACGAGCTAGGAGGAAACGACGAGGAGGACGAGGACGAGGAGGAGGAGGACGAGGAGGAGAACGAAGAGAAGGAGGAGGACGAGAAGGAGAACGAGGAGGAGGGCGAGGAGGAGGAGGACGAGGAGGACTGACTGACTGACGAGGCGCGCGGAGACCAGGTCTAGCCTGGGCGCAAAAACAAAAGCAGACATGCGGGGAGCAACGGTGCGAGGGTCACTAACGGCGCAACGCCGGGCAGTCCCCACTCGCACCGCGCCCCCCGCAAATCAGACATACGAGCAGGAGGAGGACGAGCAGGAGGAGGACGAGGAGGAGGAGGACGAGGAGGAGGAGGACGAGGAGGAGGAGGACGAGGAGGACGAGGAGGAGGAGGACGAGAAGGAGGAGGAGGAGGACGAGGAGGAGGGCGAGGAGCACGAGAAGGAGGGGATCCTTGCCCTTGGCATGCGTGCTGACCGCTGAAAGCATGCTGTCCAAGTCGGGTTTCTCTGTCATGTCGGCGACCTTCTTGAGCAGAACTTGCGCGTCCTTGAGCGACTCGTCGGAAGCAACGCCACTCTTCAGGATGCCCAGACCTGCCTTCATGAGGGCAGCATCGTTCACGAGGTCATCACCAGCGTTTCCAGGGAAGGTCCCCATGAAGTCCATCAGCGTGTCCATCCAGGTATCTGGGGAATCGTCGCCTGTGAGCTGCAAAACCTTCATCTTCACCATGTCCAGAGTCACCTTGCGCTGGCGATCACAACCGACGTACCCAATTGACTCCAAAGCCTCGGGCGCAAGGAGAGGCCAAATCATGCTGGCTGTGCTGGCCTCCTGGACCATGACCGTCAAGTAGCGCTGCCTCATCCAGGATGGCAGCGGGTTGGGCGCGACAGGATCTGACTGGAGGAACACCAGGGTCGACTTGTACTGCGATATGAAGGAAGCGTCCCACGATCTGTTCGCCTTGACCCAAGCCCGAGCTATGTCCAATGAGGCCGTCAACTGCTTCCGGATAATCAAATATTCTGGCGTGTCGTCGTAGGCTTCTCTGGCATCCTCGGGGAGCGGGTTCTCGGGAGTTCGAATGACGCCGACATAATCTTTGATGCACCTCTCAAGGAGGCGCCTCCAGTTAGCCACGTCGCCGAAGATCTTGTCATTCGGGCCGCTCTCAATGATGTCACGCAAGAACTTCTTCGCCGTCGCGAGGCGAGGGACGTATGGGCGCCCGGGGCCGCCTCCGCCTCCGCCACCGCCGCCGCCTACGCATCCGCCTCCGCCACCGCCGCCGGCTCCACCTCCGCCCCCGCCGCCGCCTCCGCCACCGCCACCGCCGCCGCCTCCGCCGCCGACCGCAGCCTTCCCGCGGTTCTGGGCCCGACCAGCCCTGCCTTTCTTGCCCTCCTGAGACTGCGTTGGCTCGGCGGACTCTGCCTCTTTCGACGTCACCTGGACAGCCGCGAACAAGGGCGACAAGCCCCTGCGCGCAGTGAAACTACCTTGACCGTGAAGCGCGTCATCCTCGTCCTGCCCTTCCTCAGCAGCCCCGTCAGATCCCTGAGCTTGCTGGTTCTGCGACGGCTCAGGGCAGCCCTTTGAGCAGACCGCGCTCGACCCCGAGGACCTCGCGAGCATCAAGGTCTCCATGCTCGCCCCGACGGTCGTCGGCAGCTCACCGAAGATCCGAGCGCCGAAATCTGCGAACATGTTGGCCAACTCATGCTCGCTGACGGCCTCGCTCTGCGTGCGTTCCAGGTTGGTCAGCGACGCGCCCTGGCACGCTAGAGGCAGCAGCAGCAGCTGCACCGGCGCGACGACGACTGGAAACGAGAAGGAGATGAGAGGGGAAAGCCTCCGTCGTCTTCGGCGTGATCTTCCACTCGCGCTCCGGCGGGATGGCGACGCACTGCTCGCCTTTGAAAAAGACTTCCTCGGGTGCTCCTCCACTTCGCCTCACTTCTTGCCCTCCTCCTCCTCCTCCTCCTCCTGTTCCCCCCCCTCCGCCCTCTCCTGATCCCCTCCTATAGGCCACTCCAACCCTACTGCCTGCCTCCCCCTTCTCGCCCTCCCCCCCCGCCGCTCCCCCCCCCCGCGCAGAAGGGGGGGGGTGGGGGGGCGAGACCACGAGCGGGGGAGCTGGTTTACACGCGAGTATCCTTGTGGCCATTCACCTCTGGTTTACCGAAACGCCGATGATAATCGGCTAGCGGCACGATGGTGGTCGTGCCCTCTGTGGTCTCAACCTCCGTCTTACTGTAGGTTTCGAACCTGCTCCGGAGACCCCTCCAGTCGATGACGACGCCAGTCGTCGTGCCACGTTTCACGCAGATCCGACGCCCTGCAGGCTCTGCCAGCGCGCCATTCGGCCACGGTCCTGCGCGACACAGACGGACGAGGGCCGGGGGCGACATGGCGGAGGAGGATCGCGATGTCGGAGACAAGAGGACCGGAAGCAGGAGGGCAATAAGATGGCTGGTGAGGAGTGGTGAACGAGGAGAGGGGGCGTGCCAAGGTCAGGGCATGGATGCGCTGATGGCGGAGAGGCGTCAGCCGATTGACTATCCACGCACGAAGCGCGAAGGTGCATGAACTTCGCGTTCAACTCCGAGTCCACGCCCATCTTCTTCTCGAGCTGCACGACCGACTTGAAACCGTCCTTGCCCTGGAAGTTGGCTTCGTAGGTTCGGAAACAATAGAAGCACAAGCGTCCCTGGGGTTTGCCGTCCTTCTTGGGGGGGGGGGGGGGGCAAGAGGTGTCTGAATGCGTTCGGCCTGATCGTGTATTCGCCCCCCCCCGGCCTCGACCACGCGCTCGAAATGCCGCGTCGCCGAGACGAGAGAGGCGAGGCCGACCAGCCCAAACGCACACGGCGAAGGATTGCCCAGGCGTCCTTCTCCGGCGCTCCCCATGCCAAGGTCATGGTTGGGATGACGTGGTCGGCGACCTTGTCGCAGCGCTGACACAGTCGACACGAGCGGCCATCGGCGTGCCGTTCACTCATTTCTGAGGACATGGCTGCCAGGAGGTATCAGATTCTGGAACTGAAATCTAAAAGGTCACTTGAAAGGTGTGGGATCTTTCAGACTCCTGAGCCTGACTGATAACGGGAAATCACCAGCTCCCCCGCTGCTGCGCGCCCAATCCCCAGGGGGGGTGGGTCGTGTGCCAGGGGAGGTGGGCGCGGGGATTTCGGGATTCCATGTCGGGAGGGTGCGTCACTTACTTAAACTACCGCGTGAGAACCTCACCTTCATCTTCAACCACTCCAGCCTCCTCCTCCTCCTCCTCCTCCTCCTCCTCCTCCTGCCCCTACTCCTAGTCCTCGACCATCGCCGCTTCCCCCTCGCCGACCTGGCCCTCCACCTCACCCCCCTCCCCCACCCCCGGCTATCTGAAATCAGCCTAGCGGCCCTGGGACCACGAGCGCTCTCCACCGCGAATTGTCGCGCGAAGTAGAAATGATGAGAGCGTCGTCCTGATGCCCCCCCCGCGGCCCTCTAGTCTGTCTGCCCGCAGCCCAGGTGAGAGGACGACCAGAAGTCTCCAGAGGATGGCGGCTCCAATGCGACCCCTAAATTCTGATGCGCTGGAGAGCGGGGATCCCGAAATCCCCACCTTGGGGCGAAACAGAAAAACGGGCGAGGGGGAGGAGGGGGAGGAGGAGCAGGAGGAGAGAAGAAAAAGAAGGACGAGGATGATGATGATGAGGAGGAGGAGGAGGAGAAGAAAGAAGAGTGAGAGGCCCCCCCAAAACACGCCCCATGGCCCATGGCCCATGGCTGCCCAAGAGCTGCCCCGAGAAGCGCCGCGAGGCTTCGAGAGGGCACCGAGACTGGCTTAGGGAGGGCCGGGAGGGCCCCAAGAAGGCCCCAAGACTGCCCGGTAAAGCTGGTCAGCAAGTGTTTTTGAGAGGGCCCCACACAACATCTCCCCACGGATGTCCAGGCAGGGGGATGAGGAGAGGAGAGGAAAAGCAAGAAGAGGCGGAGCACGAGAGGAAGGCGGAGGTGAGGGACACTGACCTCAACTGGCCCAAACACATATTCCGTTACCCATTGGAATCCTTCATGTCTTTGAATATCATGGGGGCAGACCACTCCTGCTGCAGGAAGATGCAAGTCTCCCTATCGGACTCACAGTGGAACACGAATTCCAGGCAGTCGTTGTACCCGTACTTGTTCTCCCAGAACTCCTGTCGGATCGCAAAATCAGCGGCCCCTCTGCTCAACCTCACTCGTCCTCTCCTGACCCCATGCCACTCCCCCTCCTCCTAATCTCCCGCCGACTCCTCATCCTCCTTCTGCCGTTTGCTTCTGCCCAATCTTCCTGTCCATCCCCCCATCGGAGCCCCCTCCCCCCCCCCCGTAATTGGCTCGCGCCGTCCTCCAGGTGACGGCAAGCGTGCTCGATGATGTTGCAGCCGCTGAAACCCGTGGCGATGCGCAGCGGACCGCGGCCGTTCCCATGCAAGGTGAGCGCGTTGTGCAACCAAACGGTCGATAGACCATCTACGCAACCGTGCAAGCACTTGACAGTCTGCATCATAGCCCAATGACCAGGATCAGCCGCGTCAGAGTCGCGCTCCCGAGGCTGGGGCGTCGCGGCACCCCCCACCTGCTCGGCCTCGACGTCCTCCCAGGGCCAGGGGGGGCCACAAAGCCGAGACTCCTCTCCACCCCCCCCCCCTCGCTATGCGAAGCCACGCCTCCTGCCTCTTGGCAAGCTTAGTCCAGGGGGCCCAGGTGGCGGCCCAGGGGGGACCACCGCGGGTGGTCGCATTTATTTGCTCGCCCGCGGAGGGTATTTTTTGGCAATTTTTTAACGCGCTTATTTTTTGGCCCCGGGGGGCCGACCCCCCGGGGACCCCCCGGGAACAAAAAATCGGTGAATTTTTGGTAGGCAATTTTCGCGCATCGGAATGCGAGGATGTCTCGAGCGAGGAATTTTTTTACAAGGTTTTCGCGCATAATTTTTGGCGGCCCCCGGGCCCCCCCCCCCGGGGGGTCGGCTCCCCGGGGCCAACAATTCGGCGCGTTAAAAAATTCTCAAAAATACCCCCGGGCCGAACAACAAATAATACCAGCTGCCCTGCCCCATCTCCCGCCACTCCCCCCCCCCCCCCCCCCACCCTCCACCCCCCTGCCCCTCCCTTTCCCCCCCCCCCCCCACCACCCCCACCCACCCCCCTCGTCACCCCCCCCCCCCGCCCTCCCCCTTCCTCTCACCGCCTGCCCCCCCTCCCCCATCCCGCTGCCCCCCGTTCCACCCCAATTACGCCTCCCTTCCACCTTCCCTTCCGCTTGTCCTCACACTCCCCCCCACGTTTCCTCCTCCCCCGCACCTCGTCCCCCCCCCTGCCCCCCCCCCGTGCCCCCTCCCCCTTCTGGCCCTTCCTGTAGCCGTGTCCTGGCCAGCAGCAGCTTCGTTGAACGTCTTCAGCATGGACAGCGCGTCGATGTCACCGAAGCCCATGGACGCCTCCTGCTCGCTTGGCTCGCGAACCACGATGAGCCCCGCGAAGGCGCTGCCGTCTGGATCCACGGCGCCCCCCTCGCGATCCTGAGGTACGTCTCCGATGAGAGCCGCAAGTGCATCTTCCAAGTCACCGTCGCAACCCTCCAGATCAGCAGCGAACTGAGTCTCTCGCGGCGGGCGCTTCACAGGCACTGGCGGCGTCGAAGCCACCCGAGGCGGGCGCTTGGGCGTCTCGAGAGGGCCCCCTGCAACAACAATCTGGCTGTGGTCACTGGCATCGACACCGCCCTGCAACTGGCCATCCGCAGCATGTCCCTCACGAGCGTCGCGCCCTCCAGTGCGATCGCCCTCCAGAGCAGCTCGTCCTCGACCGCCGCATGGGGGGGTCTCGGCCATCATGTCAGGATTGAACCTGGAGGACTGGGGCATGGCCAGTGGGTCCACCGGCGGGTCAATGTCGATCATGACCTCGACTTCCTGCATGGGCGGCCTCTCGACCTGCACGATCTTGGACAACGCGAGCGCCTCAGCGACCTGCGGACTGCAAAGCGGGGGGGTGGATGAGGAGCAGGAGGAGGAGAAGGAGAAGGAAGAGTGGGACGAGTTGGAGGAGGAGGAGGCGAGGGGAGGGGCAAGGAGGAGGACGAAGGAGGAGGAGAGGGAGGAGGAGGAGGAGGAGCGACTGGACCTCAGTGTGGCATTTAACTCGAGGCCCCGGTTATATACGGTTCTGGGCTCCAAGAGGGCCCCCCAGAGGGCCCCAAGAGGGCTCCAAGAGGGCTCCAAGAGGGCCCCAAGAAGGCTCCAAGAGGACCCCGACTGGACCCCAGAGTGGTATATAACACAAGGCCCTGGTTATATACGGTTCTGGGGTCCAATTGGAGCTCCCCAAGCCCTGTCGAGGCCGTGGAAAAAGGGCCCCAAAGCGACCCCCGCCCGCTCCAAGAGGGCCCCTAGACGGCTCTAATGTGATCCCAATCGGACCCCGAACCCGTATATAACCAGGGCCTTGAGTTATATACCACTCTGGGGTTCAGTCGGGTTCCTCTTGGAGCCCTCCCGGGGCTCTCTTGGAGCCCTTTGGGGCCCCAAGTGTGCCCCCACATGGCTCCAAGGGGGCCCCAGGAGAGTCCCAAGAGGGCTCCAAGAGGGCCACCAGGTGGGTCCAAGAGGGCCCAAACCCAGATCTACGCATAGAGTTGGGCCGGGTCTCTGTGGGACACCGAAGGGCACCCTAGGAGGAGGGGGGGTGAGGTCATGGCAGTCGCCTGCGACCTCCTCCTCCTCCTTCTCCTCCTCCTCCTCCTCCTCCTCCTCCTCCTCCCCCATCTACCCCCCCCTCACCTTCCTCAGCAGCGCCGTCCTTTTCCTCCCGCCCCCCATCGTCATCCCCCCCAGATCTCCTCCTCCTCCTGCTCCTCGCCCTTGTCCCCCCCCCCTCCTCCTCGCTCTGCTCCCCCTCGTCCTCTCCATTCTCCATTCTCCTCCTCCTCCTCCTCCTCCTCCTCCTCCTCGCCCTCCTCCTCCTCCTCCTCCTCCGCCTCCTCGTCTTGTGCCTGGGTAGGGGCGAGGGCTCAACGGGGGTCAGTTTACCCCTTGCCCCCCACCCCCCCGAGGCACTTAAAGCCCGGCTGCCCCCTTCCCCGCGGACGGGAGGCCGTCGCGCGTGGCGTGGAAACACACGCAGCATTGCCTACCGAAACGTGCCATGCAACACCGCCCGTGGGAAACGGCACAGTGGGTCCGCAATCGCATCTGTCGTCCTCCTCCTCCTCGTCCTCCTCCTCGTCCTCCTCCTCGTCCTCCTCCTCGTCCTCCTCCTCGTCCTCCTCCTCGTCCTCCTCCTCGTCCTCCTCCTCGTCCTCCTCCTCGTCCTCCCCCTCCTCCTCCCCTCCTCCTCCCCCTCCTCCTCCTCCTCCCCCTCCTCCTCCTCCTCCTCCTCCTCGTCCTCCTCCTCGTCCTCCTCCTCGTCCTCCTCCTCGTCCTCCTCCTCGTCCTCCTCCTCGTCCTCCTCCTCGTCCTCCTCCTCGCCCTCCTCCTCGTCCTCCTCCTCGTCCTCCTCCTCGTCCTCCTCCTCGTCCTCCTCCTCGCCCTCCTCAGCAGCGTGCTGTTCAGAGAACATCACCCGTCGACGCGGTGATCCTAAAGGCCCCCCATTGCGCGGGGTCCGAGAGGTCCCGGGCCGACGTGCTGACCCATGCATTCTCCGAGGCGCGGCCTGCGTTTCCTCCATGCTGATGGACATCGCGGCGGCCTTCGCGCACACGGCGGTCGCCCATGGCGACGGCTCGTCCGTGGGAGTCGGCCCCTGCTTGGGGGCTGGAGCGGCACGCCGAGGAGGAGGGGGCGGAGGAGGTGGCCCAGGCTACCAGCGCAGCCGAGACCTGGAGCCGAAACCAGGAAGCGAGGAGGAATGGGGGGGGGCACGCGGAGCCACCTCACCTGGAGTTAGACGCCCCCCCAATGCTCTTTCCCTCCTGGTCTCGGCTCTTGCTCTCGGCCACGCAATGCATTAGCCGTGGGGATCGTGTTTGTTTTGAGAGGGCTTCCCAAAAGCACTTCGCACTTCCCACGGCTGCCCAAGAGATGCCCCGAGGGGCCCCAGGAGGCCCCGAGAGCGCTCCAAGACTGGCCCGGAGGGGCTCCGAGAGCGCCCCGAAGCGGCCACAAGACGGCCCAGGAAAGCTGGCCAGGAAGTGTTTTTTTAGAGACCCCCCCAAAACAAAAACAACTTCCCACTACTGCCCATGAGATGCACCGAGGGACGCCAAGAGGCTCTGAGAGGGCCCCAGGACTGGCCGATGGGGCCCCGCGAGGACCCAAAGACGGCCCAGGAAGGCTGACCAGCAAGGGCCGTTGCGAAGAGCCCCCCAAAAAAAACACTTCCCACGGCTGCCCAGGCAGGAAGAAGAGGAGGAGGAGGAGGAGGAGGAAAAGGAATACGAGGACGAACGTTGAACTATCCAGGCCTCGGCCCTCCCTGCGTTGACCAAGACCTCGAACGAGTCGGGCTCCTCGGCGTCCTGTCGAGGGGAGACCGCCGTCACAGCGCGAGAAGGGCGGGCGGGGGGCGAAGCAGGCAGTGGAGAGTGGAAGGGGACGTCAGAAGGATGAGGAGGACGATGAGGAGGAATAGTGGGAGGAGGAGGAGGAGGAGGAGGAGGAGGAGGATGAGGGGAGGGGGAGGGGGAAGCGAGGAGGAGGACGAGGAAGAGGAAGAGGACAATGAGGAGGAGGAGGAGAAATGAGAGGAGGAGGAGGCGGAGGAGGAGGAGGAGGAGGAAAGACATGATGGCCACTCGGAACTTAAGGACGAGAAGCAGCAGTCCTGCGGCCGCTCCGATGGGATGGACGCGGGCCCCCTCGGCTCCTCCCAGCCAGCGTCCTGGCAAGCGCGGGCAAGAGGGAATCGGCGCTCCACTGCTCCTCCTCCTCCTCCTCCTCCTCCTCGTCCTCTCTCCTCCTCCTCCTCCCGTCCTCTCCCCTCCTCCTCCTCCTCCTCCCCTCCTCCCCTCCTCGTCCTCCTCCCTCCTTCCTTCCTCCTCCTCCTCCTCCTCCTCCTCCTCCTCTCCCCTCCCCCTCCTCCTCCTCCTCCTCCTCCTCCTCCTCCTCCTCTCCTCCTCCTCCTCCTCCTCTCCCTCCTCCTCCTCCTCCTCCTCCTCCTCCTCCTCCTCCTCGTCCTCCTCCTTCTGCCCCTCCTCATCCTCCTCTTCATCTTGCTCCTCCTCCACCTCGTGCTTCTCCTCCTCCACGTGCTTCCCCTCCCTGTCTCCTCTTCCTGTCCAACGCTGTCGGTTGAGGCGGGCGATCAGCTGGGCAAGGGTCGGCAAGCGATAGAAAGAGGGCGGGTTGGTTTGATGTGTGAGAGGCGAGACGGGCGTCGGGCTCATCATCATCCCCCCTTCCTCTTCATCATTCTCATTCCTCCGTTGCCATCTTGGTTCGAATGCCCACGCCAAAGGTGGACGCCCCCTGAGACTGCGAATTTTCCAAGCGCTGGCCTGCCGCGAATATCCGAATGCTGCCTCGCGGCAGTAAGTCCACGAAAAAAATCGGGGGCAGCGGATGGCTGCTCCCGACACAGACTCACAGGAGAGCAAGGGTGCGTGTGAACACAAGTCTGCATTACTTAAAGAGTCAAGCGGGCGCAGCTGGCGGGTCGGCCTCGAGATTTTCAGGCCCTGACCCTTGCGGTCCTAGTGAGCGTATCTCAATGCCACGCACGTGCTGGGTCCTCGCTCTCGCAGACCTTGGGATCGCGTGACCAGCAAGAATCCATCTTTTAAGCTGCACGATGCACTGAGCATCATTCAGCACTGGCCAAGCGGGACCCCCTTGATACCGCAACTGCTTTTTACATGGAGTGGGGCAGTCGACATCATTGTGGTGCCCACAAGTGCACCCCCAGCCGATTTGCACTCCATGCAACATGACCCTAGAAAACTGATACCTCCCCCACGAGAACGCCACGCGCTCCCCAGGCTTCGCAGCAGCCCCAGCTGCCGGCGGTGCCGGAGGGGCAGGGACGTGAGGGGGCACATCCGGAGGTGGCGGAGGCGGCTTGGGCAAAGCCTTCGGCTTCGCCACGGCAGCGGCAGCTGGTTTCGGCTTGGGCATGGCCCTCGCCTGTGCGAGGGCCTTCGCCTTCGCCAGCGCAGCCTTAACCTTCATCCTAGAAGCCTCGTCGCTACTCACTGACCGCGCTGACTTCTCGTCTGCACTGTCCGGGCAATCGTCGCCAGACACATCGCCGAACGAATCGCCGTGCTTCGGTTTCTTCGCGGCCTGGAGAAGGTCATGACTCGGTGCTGCCGACAAAGATACCGAGGCGTCAAAAACGCCGTGAAAATGACTCAGCGCCTTCCTCCACAGCTGCTGCTTTCGCTCCTCCTCAGGCCCAAGTGCCGCGGGGACGGCGCCAACGACCTCTGGGGTAAGCAGGGGCAGTCACCCGCCTTCCTCTTCCTGGAATTGTATACCCCCAATGCAGGGCAGGGTCCACTGCAATCCCCCCTGGCGCAGGGACGAGTGGACCCTCCCCCCCAAGTGCGGGGGCCAATGGAATCCTCCTCCTCCTCCTCCTCCTCCTCCTCCTCCTCCTCCTCCTCCCGCTCCTCCTCCTCCCCCCCCACCTCCCCCCCCTGGCCTCCACCTCCTCATCCGAACCTCGCGCTCGATCCCTATTCCTCCTGATCCTCCTCATCATTCGCCTCATCCCTGTCATTATGTTGGCACAGGCTGGTTTGGATATGACGGGTGACCTGGCCGCCCGTCTCTTCCCAGACCACCACGGGCGCCCGCGGCCAGGTAAGCTTAAAATGCATCAGACGTTCAGAGCGGCCAAGGGGCTCCGTCTCCAAGGCCTGGAACACAAAGCACTGCCCTGAGTCCAGCGCGAAGCCCGATGGCATCAATAGTCCATGTGCCAGTGACGTTTGGGTGAACGTTTGGATCGCCTCCTCAATAGATATGCGTCTCGACCCGGTGAGGGTCATCCAGAAAGGGCGGGGGCATTCGCGGGCTTCGAGGGGGGGTGGTGCCGCCTGAACTTGAACCCGCATTCGCGCCGAAACGTCAAACGCACCCTGGGGGGGGGGTAATGGGGAGTGGTCTCAAAGACGGACGCCTGATCTCGCGGATTATCTTTCTCCTTCTCCTCAACATGTCCCTCCTCGGCCTCCTCCTCCTAGTCCTCCCCATGCCGCTGCCGCGTCACCGAGTCGGCGACTCGTGATCGACTGCCGCTGGCGCCCGAGGGGGGGTCAGTCGGATGGACGAAGCCTCCGCGATGGTCACTGTGATGGTGTCACCGTGGCGTTGTCCTGAGGGATGCTGTAATGGAAGGTGCTTCAAATGCCCTAACCCCCATCTGCACATCTGGCATCAGGCCCCTTCTCAAACACGCTCCCCCCCCCGCTTCGCGGGCCTGCAGCAAGAAATTACCCCAGTGCGACTCCGCCTAGAAGTTGGAGCCTATGCTATGCTATGCTATGCCATGATAGGATGCGCTATCCTATGCTATGGTATGTTATTATATGTTATGTTATGCCATGTTATGCTGAACCATGATGTTCTATGATATGATCTGCGATGCTATGATATGATATGCTGTGCTGAACTATGCTGTGCTGCGTTATGCTATGCTATGCTATGCTATGCTGCGATGTGCTGTGCTGCGCTATGCTATGATATGCTGTGCTGCGCCATGCTATGCTACGCCATGATATGCTCTGCTATGTTCTGCTATGCTTAAGCTCAGCAGCGCTAAGACGAAGGTACGCCATGCTAAGATAAACCTGAACGAATATGAAGTTAAGCCAAGCTGAATTGAAATAAGCTAAGATACGATGAGATAAGCGACACTAAGCTAAGGGGGCGTAACTGGGGGAACCGCAAGGCGGATGCGGGGGGGAACCGCCCGGGGCGAGCCCCACTGCGCGGCCCTTTAAGCCCACGCTGTAAGAGCCCTTCTAGGCAAAGCCTAGGTGGGGAATAAGCTTCAGCATATGTCAAGCGTTCCTCGCCCTCGTCCTCCTCCTGCGCCCGCGTAATCACGGCTCCTCTTCCTCCTTCTCCTCTTCGCCTTTGCCTCTGCTCCACTGCAGCTCCTCATCCCCCCTCCTTCTCTTCCTCATCATCCTGCCGCTGCTTCCCGACCCCCTCTCCTTCTCGCCCTCCTCCCCCCCTCCCCTTAGACCAAACATTACACGGGCATGGGTCGGCCTTGATTTGGGGGGGGGGGGGGGCCAAGTCCTGGAGCGAAGAGGCACAATATAGGGTCAGCTCCTCGGACGTGCCCACAGAATGCGTACGTCTCACGCCCATCAACAACGACGCCGAGATTATCACTGGCGGGAGCGATCCACACGCGCACCCACATGTTGTTCGTCCTGGTAGAATAGATGTGCTGCCATAACTTGTGGCCAATCTTCTCGCACCTCCTCAGGTTGCCGATTCCAGCGTGCGTCTTGCAAAGACCGAAATTGGCAGTATGACACGCATGATTGACACGGAACTTCTCTGCATCAGGTATAGCCCTCTCATCCTTGACGTACACCCTATCCAAAAAACTAGCTCGCAAACCATCCGCCCACGACTTAAATCCGCTACGGCCGTCTTTGGCAGAGTCTCCCAACTGTTCCATCCACTTAGATTGCTCCAAAGGTAAGGAGTGCGACCCCACGTCGAACAAGTAGTCGCGCTCGACCACGAAAGACTCAGCGTCGGGAAGGCCCGACCCCTCGCCAATGTTCTCCCAGTAGGTCTTCTCGTCATCCGAAAGCAAGTTAAAATCTCGGCTCAATTCGGATCGACGCAGCGAAACCTCTGCCTTGCTACGACGCCCGATCAAGCGCCTCTCCTCCTGGATCTTGGCGTTGGCGAACTTAACGTGACCAGGAACCGTGCGCGCGAATGCGCCCGACCGCCTTCTCTGCAAGACAACGCCGCTATCTGTCATGGTGTCCGCTGTCTCCTTGCGCGGGTCTGCGCGGCCGCGGCCAGTATGCTCTGTCAACCAAAGTGAGAGGTAGGCATCTGCGCTCCACCTCTCCATAAATGGGGCCCCGGCGTCACTGCTCACGCTCTTGTTGCATAAATTCAACATCCTCTCGATGTGCATGTTGGTCAAGCGTGTCCTGGCAGCTGTCAATCGCATCCCATTCCAGAATTCAACATCCTCCGCCATCTCCCTCCCGTCCGCGAAAACTTCACGGATCTTCCGAGACATATCATCACAACAACACCACTCCGCCTTGAAGAACTCCTCGCACTCATGGAGGCGGCCCTCGCGAGTAGTGTAGCAGGCGCGGAATAGTCGCATGGGCCAAGACTTGAGAGGCATACTCAGGTAGTACTCCAGCTGCAGAAGGATGCTCAACGTCATGGTCTGAGCAAGTGCCATGGCCTCCTTCAAAGAACCATCCTCGAGATCCAAGTGATGCCAAAGAGTTCGCAGAGACGTCTCCTTGGGCCCCATGCTCAGCGTTCGGGCGAGATCCCGCATCGCCATCGCGAGAGGACTCGTGCGATATTGGATCATGTCCGCCAAACATCCACCATGTTCATCAAGCCATTCGATGCGTCGCCAAAGATGAATAGGGATCCTCCCCACGAAGCAAGTCGTCATGTGCTTGACCTGCCACGACCGGCTGCTCGTGCAAGCTCTGGCTCGCTGAGCCTTGCTCTTGATGTACTTCCTCTGGTCGTCGTCATCCTCCCTCAACTCGATGCGACGCGCGTCCGGGAACGCTGCAGCAAGGCTCCGTGGTTCAATACACAATACCATAAGACCTGGCGCCTGCTTGCTCATTTCACTGTGGCAAGATCCGAATTCCGATTTCACAGGTCTTTTCACATCCTGACATCTAAGAATACCGCTCTCCGCAACTGCTGCAATGAAATTCTCCTTAGCTGTTTGCTCGCAATCACACTGGCCACAAGCCTTCTCATAATGTATGAATCTACCGCTGGTGCGACGCGTATCTCCATTGATCATGCGCAGAGCTTTATCCCGAGCAGCGATATGACGGGTTTCCGCTTGAGGGGCATCTATCATGGCGCCGTCCATGTCGCTGCTTCCGCGGATGTCGAAGCCGACTGTCTCGTCGAATATATTCTGGAGGTGATGTCTCCAATGTGGGTCCGGGTCCAAGCTAAGCTCAAACGTAAAATTCTGGTCCACAAGGTTGCGCATGGCCTCGAATATCTTATTATGCTGTGCGATCATCGTATGGATGGTGCTCAACGCATGCACATCACCGATCACGCGTTCCTCATTCAGAGCAGCGGCCACTATTCTGTTCGTCACATGTACATAACACCCGAAGAGAGGAAGCATGAATATGCGAGGCTCGCCTGCGATCAATCTCATTACTTTCATCACTTTCCGCTTGTTCGCCCTGCATGTGTCTGGAATTTCTGCCAAGAAAAGGTATCTGAGATCCCCGCTTTGCATTTTAGAAATCCGCACGCCCCATCGGGTTACAGGGCCCGAGCTTCGACTCTGACTTGTCTTTGCGTCTGGCTAACCCTGCCCCCCCTCCGTCATGGCGCAGGGGGGGCGGCGGGGCGCGGCATGGGGGAGGGCGGGGTGGCGGGGCCCTCTCGCCTCCTATGGGGGCCTCGGGATTGCGGAGCGCGACAGCGCTGGAATCAATGCTTGGATCCCGAGCGTGCCCGACAAAGCTCTCTCCTCGGTAGCAGTAAAAATAATCGAAGCCTTGCCAGATTCGAGGAAACATGGCGGCATGTTGGCCACCCCGCCCGAGACGTGCCCCTGGGCGTCAACCGCGGCGACCGACACTGACTGAGCCAACATCTCCAGGGAACCTCTTGAAGGAGTGGTTCCCCCAAGCATCTTCGCCCGCTCTGCAAAGGTCACGCTCTTCCACCTTGGAGTATCCCCCTCCTCCTCCTGTTCCCTCTCCTCCCCCTGCTCCTCCTCCTCCTCCTGCTCCTCCTCCTGCTCCTCCTCCTCTTGCTCCTCCTCCTCCTACGCCTGCTCCTCCTCCTGCTCCTCCTCTTGCTCCTCCTCCTCCTCCTCCTCCTCCCCCATGCATGTGCTCCTCCTCCTCCACCTCCTCCTCCTCCTCCTTACTCCTCCTCCCATGTCCTGCTACTGTCGCGCTATCCAGCGCCAATTGCATGGGGCAGTTCAACGACCAAGGACCTCTGCGTAATGGGATCTTTCATGAAATAGCGGGCCCGAGGAGCCGCGACATCCTGGAAAGCTGCGCCGAATGTCACCAGAGCTGGCGTCGCGTCGTACGACTTCTGTATGAACATGCACACCGGGCGCCGGGCAGCGAGGGCCCTGCGGACCTCAAGATCCAACGCGCGACAATGCACTTCCGCGGAAGTCGATGCCAGTTCGAGCCCTCGCCTCGTCAAGCCCAGCGGGTTGGCCCCCGCGCGGGCGGGCTCCGAACGGCGACCAACACCTGGGCGGGCCAGTCAGGGCTCAATCCACCCCTCGCCCCCCACCCCCCCCCCAGCGATCGGGGAGCGGGGGGGCGCATTCACGACCCGAGGGCAGTTCAGCGAAGGGGGGGCAGGGACAGGGTTGACCTAAGGTTCTTGACTCCCCGACCATGCCCCTCCATTGCCAGACTATCCTCAGAGCGGGAATGCTAGAAAGAACGCTTGCCATTACAGTTGATGACCCCCCAGCCCGACCGCGATACGACGACAACTGCGACCCGAGAGGGTCCCACGTGTTCGGATGGTACCCGAGCCGACTCCTGGGGGCGACGCCGAGGACGCAGACGACGACATCGGTTTCGTTGACGACGTTGGCGACATACTACGCCAGCCCTGCTCAGGCCACCTCGTCGCCATGGCTGGGCGCGGCTCCGCACTTGGGACGTGCCCGAGCCAGGACTGCGAGGACAACGAATGAGAGAAAAAACAAACAAAAACGACCAGTGGAGGCGAACTCCGACGACGAATATAACAACAGTCTCCTCTTGTTCGTGGCGGCCACGCGGTCGCCCCTGCGCAACTGTTTCGCGTTGTGGTCGTCTAGCCCTTTCGGGCCTGCCACCTGGTAGCGTTGGGCCCTCGTTCTGATGAAAGACTGCCCCGCTATCTCCCCACCCTCCTCCATCCTGCTCCACCCCCCCCCCCCATCCATGTGCCCCCCCATGCCCCCCTGCCTCCTCCCCTCCCCACCTCTGTGCCACTGTATCTCCCTCCCTCTTCTATCCCTCGGACTCGCCTTCGTTCTGTCTGTATTCCGTCTCTCCCTCCCTCTCTCTCTCTCTCTCGCTCTCTCTCTCTCTCTCCTTCTATCTCTCTCTCTCTCTCTGTTCCCCCACCTCTATCTCTGTATCTCTCTGCATCTCCCCTACCTCTCTCTCTCTCTGTTTCTTTGTTTCTTTCTCTTTCTACGTATCGTTATCATTATCTATCTCTTTCATGTTCTTAATTTCTCTCTCTCTCACTCGCTCTCTCTCTCTCTCTCTCTCTCTCTCTCTCTCTCTCTCTCTCTCTCTCTCTCTCTCTTTCTTTCTCTCTCTCTCTCTCTCTCTCTCTCTATCTCCTGTGCCCGATTCCTGCGCGCTATCCCTCACTGTGCTTTTCTCGCTCTCTATATCTTTCCTGATTTCTCTCTCTCTCTCTCTCTCTCTCTCTCTCTCTGTTTCGCTCTGTCTCTCTCTGCTTCGCTCTCTCTCTCTCTCTATCTCTCTCTCTCTCTCTCTCCCTCCATCCCTGCCCCCACCCTCCCCTCCCTCCCTCCTCCCCCTCTCGCCCGCTCTTTCTGTATCTCAGTCTCTCTCTCTCTCTGTCTCTGTCTCTGTCTCTCTCTCTCTCTCTCTCTCTCTCTCTATTTCTCTATTTCTCTGTCTCTCTCTCTCTCTCTCTCTCTCTCTCCCTTACTTGGCGGATGGGCGGTGGCCGCATGGATGCCGCACGAGCCTCGTGGCGTTCACGCCGGCGAAGCGCCTGGCCACGTTGACCCATCCGCGAGATCGCCCGACCACGGGCCGCCTGACAACGACGCCTGGGAGAGCCCGGAAGTCGCCGGGGTCCAGCAGGACATCGCCGTCCGCAGGATCGGGAAGCGCGAGGCCCCCGAGGGCCGCGACGTCCAAAATGGACATCGACTAAGATAAAAGCCAAACGGCTGCAGACAGAAGATGATGTGGATGGAAAATCCCTGAGGTCCCTGAGGACAGGGTTGCGGCCTCTCGCCGATTGACTCTGGCTCACATGTTTTCCGTGCTCCCAAGACCACCCAAATGAGACAGGACTCCTCCCCGCGCCCTCCCCGACGAGAGGGAGCCCCCTTGGCGTCGGCCAGCCTGTCGGGAGCTCGTCAGTCAGTCAGTCAGTCAGTCAGCCAGTCGGTTAGTCAATGAGCCAGGCATCCCACGAGATGGTCGTTCGTTAAACGCCCCCCCACCCCCTCCGCAAGCACGACCTACAGCATCTAATGTTTGGCAAGTCGTTAGTCAATCACTCAGTCCGTCAGTCAACCAGTTCAATCAGTCAGTTAGTTCGTCAGTTAGTCAGCCAGTCAAACAGTCAGTTAGTCAGCCAGTCAGTCATTCAGTCATTCAGTCAGTCAGTCAATTAGGGAGTCAGTTAGGCATCCCCAGTCAAACACCCGCCTTTTTCACCTCCAAGCTCAACTGCATCATTCGCCTTTTCCCACTCCCCCCGCTCCCCCCCCCCGCCGCGGGGGCGGCGCTGTCCTCCGTGCGCTTCACGAAGCTCGTGATGTCGCCGTCGCGGCCAGCCGCGCGCGCCTTCTTGCGCGGCGCCACTGGCGAAGCCGACAGCGTGCTCTGGGCCCCCAGCTTGCGCCGCTTGGGCGCAGCAGGCTGCGCCGTGGACGACGCCCGGCGGCCCTTGGGGGCCATTCCGACGACGGGCGGCGCACGAGCGGCCCAGGGGAGCGGCAGCTGAAGCTGAAAGGCTGCGCGCATCACGTCGAGCCTCTTGACTGCAATCACCCCTCCCCGAACGCTCTGAACGACGGCGCAAAGCACAAGTCCACGGACGGCGGCAGCGGGGAATGAGAAATGACGAAAGAAAGAACGGCGGGGGATAGAGCGGAGGGGCCTTGAACGAATGAGAGGCCGTAAAACTTCGAACGTGAAAACTGCGGCCAGGACGTGGACACCGTGGCCCCTGGAGGCTATAGTCGCTGATTTCCAAGACTTGAATTCTTTTGTAATAATTCAAAAAACTCATATTTTTGAAAATATTTCTTTTATTGTTGGTATTTTTGGGGAAAAAAACTTTTACAAAATACAGCAAAACCTTTGACTGTGAACGGCGGGGCCCCTCAACGCATGGGCGTCGTACTCCGCCTTGTCGACGTGCAACGCCACCTCCTCCATCATGGCTCTCAAGGCCTTCTCCTGCTTCTGCTCCTCGGTGAGAGGGACGCCGTCCTTGTCGTCGTCGGCTCCCGCGAAGACGGCCACGAACGTGTCCCTGAGCATGTCGGGCTCTGGCGGGAAGCCGTGGCCACATAGGGAGCGCAGGCGAAGATGGCATTCACAATTGCGGCACTCAGAACTGCATATGGTTGGGTCCTTCGCCAGGATAATTTTACTATTTTTGAATAGCCCCCCTGTAGAGGGACAGGCCCGACTGAACCATAGTTTCCGGGCCATACCTCGGCTCTCCAGCGGCCGTTCGGGGCGATCTGGGCACGCCCAGAACGCTCCCCGCGCGGCGCAGCTGGTGGAGAGCAGCCCGAGGCCGGAGAACTGCCGAGCACCGACGGCTGATGTCCGAAGACCTCGAGCCTCGAGACGTCCCCCAGACGACCTCCCGCGCATTTGAACAAAAACAAGACGGAGGTTCTTCTCGATTTTCGGCCTCTAAGAGGCCCTCGCCGGGCCCCCGGACCGTCGAAAAAACGACTCAGGAGGAAAAACCGGTCCTGGGGAATTCGGGAGCGGCAAAGAGGGGGGTGTCCAAAAGGGGGGGTGCGAATCATGACCGGCGGCATGTGCGCGGCCCAGCGGGGGAGGGCCAGGGACGTAGTGAAAGAAGAAGAGGCGCCATGAAATCTGGGGGAACATCATGGCCCGCCATGAAATCCCCCCCCTTGTCATCACCCCCCTCTTTTCCGCCCCCGAGGAATGGGTCGAGACTTCGGGGGACCGCGCATTGAAGAAATCACGACGTCGGACATCTCTGGGCCTGCTGCTGTGGACCCTCCGTCCGCGCGGTGGTGCCCGGCCATCACCTCGCGGCCGGCCTGCAGCAGCTCGGCGCCGAGGCCCCCGGGAGCGGCGGCGCGGGAGTCCGCGGCGGCGCGGTGCCCGGCGATCACCTCGCGGCCGGCCTGCAGTAGCTCGGCGTCGAGGTCCCCAGGAGCGGCGGCGCCGCCATGAGGTAGAACATGCCGGAGGCGTCGCTCGGCGCCGGGCGGGGCGCGCCGTGGGGGGCGCCCGGCACGAGGCCGGCGAGCGCCCCGAAGTGCGGCAGCAGCTGCGCCGCCGGCTGCGGCAGGAGCAGCGGCTGCGGCGGGGCGGCGCGGCAGCCGCCGAGGGGCGCCGGGCAGCTCGCCGGCGGCCGCGTCGCGAAGACGCGCGGCGGAGCGGGGCCGCCCGGCGCGGCGCGGCGGGCGGGTGCGCCGCAGTGCCCGGGGGCGCCGCTGCCCGGAGAGCTCGCCAGCAGCGGCGCGGCGGGGCCGAGGCCGCTGGGGGCCCGCTCGGGGCCCGGCGGCAGGAGCCGCGAGTGGTGCGGCGAGGTGGGCGGCGAGGGCTGCGGCGAGGGCTGCGGCGAGGGCTGCGGCGAGGCGGTGCTGCGGGTGCTGCACGTGGAGCCGCACTCGTGCCGGTCGCGGACGATGCGCCGGAAGCTCGGGTTGCGCACCTTGGCCACGTGGGCCGAGGCCGCCTGCAGGGCGTTCGCCTCGTAGCCCTGGATGCGCGCGGGGGAGACGTTCAGGAGGGCGCCCTTGAACCTGCTGGTGCCGTGCCAGGCGTTGCGGAAGCGGGAGGCCTCGGCGGCGCTGCGGAAGTTCACGAACGAGTAGCCCTTGCATTGCCTCGAGGCGAAGTCCCTGGGCAGATAGCAGACATCATAGGCGCCCTCGAAGCCTGTCGCGGCCAGCTCGCGTACGAACTGCTGCTGCGTCAGCGCGGGGGGCAGGTTGCGCACCTGAGGAACCCAAAAGGTACCTACAGAGCCACTCCCCTGACCTCTTACGTGATGCGTTCCGACGGGAATTTCAAAAGGAATCCAGCGGTGGCGACGAGGTCCTCCCACGAGGCCCAGATGCAGAAAACGAGGGAAGGGCAGCGGTACCAGTACTTTTCTGAACATTTTCTTGGGGTGGAGGGCTCAGGGTGAAATCCAGATGGGCTTTTGCGCCTCGAAAATCAAGCCGGCTCGTGATTCACCTTCTGCAGATTCAAGCCTCGATTTGACCCTTTGCCCTGTACCCAAAAATTATCCCAGTGCGACCCTACCTAGGAGTTGGAACCCCTAGGAAAGCAGCATTAGTAGTAACAGTAACGCTAAGCTAAAGCTAAGCTAAAGCTAAGCTAAAGCTAAGCCACAGCTAAGCTAAAGCTAAGCTAAAGCTAAGCTAAAGCTAAGCTAAAGCTAAGCTAAAGCTATAGCTAAGCTACAGCTAAGCTCAAGCTAAGCTAAAGCTAAGCTAAAGCTAAGCTAAAGCTAAGCTAAAGCTAAGCTAAAGCTAAGCTAAACGCTAAGCGAACAACTAAGCGGAACGCTAAGCTAAAGCTAAGCTACAGCTAAGCTAAAGCTAAGCTAAAGCTAAAGCTAAAGCTAAAGCTCCCAGGGGACTGGGGGGAACTGCGGGGCGGGGACTGGGGGAACCGCCCGGGGCGCTTTACACTGCCCGGCCCCTTTAAGCTAAGAGAGTAAGAACCCTTCTAGGCAGAGCCTAGGTAGGGAAAAATGATGCTCGGCCTCTTCCTCCCGTTTGCGCACCATCATGGTCGTCGCCTCGCCGGACTGCCAGGCCTTCGCTGCGGTGATCCTCCGCTGGCGGCGCTCGAGGGCCAGCGCGCTCGCCTGCCCTGCCGCCCGCGACGGCCGCGGCGCGCCGGCGGCGGCACCCAGCTCTGGCGACGTGTCCTCTCCTCCTGCTCCTCCTCCTCCTCCTCCTCCTCCTCCTCCTCCTCCTCCCCCTCCTCCTCCCCCTCCTCCTCCTCCTCCTCCTCCTCCTCCTCCTCGTCCTCATCATCATCATCATCCTCCTCCTCTCCATCCTCCTCCTCCTCCTCCTCTCCTCCTCCTCCTCCCTCTCCTCTCCTCCTCCTCCCTCCTCCTCCTCCTCATCCTCCTCCTCCTCCTCCTCCTCCTCCTCCTCCTCCTCCTCCTCCTCCTCCTCCTCCTCCTCCTCCCTCCTCCTCTCCTCCTCCTCCTCCTCCTCCTCCTCCTCCTCCTCCTCCTCCTCCTCCTCCTCTCCTCCTCCTCCTCCTCCTCCTCTCCTCCTCCTCCTCCTCCTCCTCCTCCTCCTCCTCCTCCTCCTCCTCCTCCTCCCCTCCCGGCACCCAGCTCTGGCGACGTGTCCTCGCGGCGCCCGCCGCCCTCCTCCGGGTCCACTGGGAAGTCCGCCCAGCTCGGCCGCGACGCGCCCGAGTGGCGCGAGCTCGGCGGCCGGGGCCACGGCGCGACACCGCCCTCCTCGAGGGGCCCACTCTCCACCACCACGACCACAGGTAGAGGAGGGAGAAGGAGGAGGAGGAGGAGGAGGAGGAGGAGGAGGAGTAGGAGGAGGAGGAGAAGGGCCTCCTCATCCTCCCTTCTCCCCCGTCCTACCTGTGGCTGCGGTGGCAGAAAAAAGTTGGCCGATCGCTCCTCGCGCGCGGGCGAGGCCGCGGAGGCCGGGGTGAGCTCGCCGCCGCCGCCGCCCGAGTCCTGGCTCGCGCCCTCCGGGGGCCCGCGCCGGGTCGAGTCGCCCAGGCCGCAGCCGAGCTCCGTGCAGGAAGAGGCCATGGCCCCCGGTGCGCGCGGGAGGGCGGGAAGACTCCCTGTGACGATCGAACAACACGCACCCATAGCCCTAGGGGGGACGGAGGAGGCTATGGGTGCGCGTTGTCGGATGGGGGTCCCCGCTCGAACGGGAGCTTCCCCCAGGGTCCGACAACTCGCACCCATACCCATAGCCAGTTCCCCTCCTTTCGACCCTCCTATGGGTATGGGTGTGAGTTGTTCGCTCGTCACCTTGTGCGAATACATTGGAGGCCAGGCCACCAAGAAATCTTCCACGAGAGACCCAACCCTGAGGCCCTAGGACGTCCATGGATGCCTGGCGTGGGAGGATCACGCCTCCCACAGCAGAACCATCGAAACCCGAGAAACCCAGGGCACCCTGGAGGCAAGCAGGGTGTTTCGTGGAATGGGTCTCCACTGTAAGCGCGTGCGCCTTCGGCAAGTGCCCGGGTGGACCGCAAGCTCAGGCGCCGCGAAGAGGTGCCAACTCGGGTCCGGAGAGTACGGCTTGAGCTGAAATGGAAGCGGATCTCGGGAGGTCCATCTCCGGGCTGTCTTGGGCCATATGGGCCAGCATTCGGCCCCTCTTGGGGTCCTCCCTTGCGGTCTCTGGGGGCCATGCTCGAGCCCTCTCAGGCCCTCCTGGGCCCTCGTGGGGCCATATGGGAATCCTCTTGGGGCCTCTTGGGGGACTGGGCAGTCTTGCGGAATATTGAGGCCCTGTTGGGCTGTACGGAACTCCTCCAGAACCCATTTTCAAAACTTTTAGGGGTTATCCAGGGACCTTCTGGGGGCCTTCTTGGGGCCCCTTTGAGCTCAACCTGGCTCCTCCAAACCCCCATGGGAGCCACATACTTCAAAAGTGCGGAATCCCCACACCGAACATAAACATAGAAAACGGATGGAATTCATCACGCGCTCGTCAGATGTTGGCCGTCTAGGGATTCACTTGGGCCCTTTTTGACGCTTCTTGGAGTTGTCTTGGGACCTCCCTGGTGCCTCTAGGGCCCAATGGGCTCTATTGAACTCGTGCACGAACCATCTTGGGACATCTAAGGGCAGTCGGGCCGTTCTTGGGGTTTCCGGAACCTCCCGAAGGAACCCAAAGGACGCTCCGGGGAGGCTCCGTGCAGGGAACGGGACCCAAATACACTCTTGGTGCCCTGGGTGCGGGCGGGGATTCGGGTGTTGCTGGAAATGGCCCTAGCCCAAAAGGCCCCGGGTTCTTCCCGTCATTTTGGAGACCCTGAAACCCCTTGGGCCAAGTCAGGGAAAGTTTTGGAAGTCATCCTGGCCTCCCTGGAAAAAACAGAGCCGCTGTGAGCCGGGGTCGCCACTGGCAGCTCTCGGGGGAGAGGAAGCGGAGCCCTGGGGCCAGGGGTCGCGCGCACGAGAGATAGCAGGGCCCCGTAAACCTGGACATGCTAGACGGAGACATCAAACATCCTTCGAAATCAGTCTTTCCAGACGGCGCCACAAAAAAAGCAATGCAACACTCCCACAATAAACCCAAATATAGGCCTCACAAGCCTACAAAACTCACATTAGACCTGGACCAAGACACGAATCCTGCAGCGCAGCCCAAAACATACACTGGCCGGCCAGACCTGACTTTGCAGGAAAGGGTATCGCTTTCCCGACTTGCCCATGTCGCGGTTAGTCTGTGTCCTGGTCTCTGGGGGCCTGGAAATAAGAAAGCAAATAAAGGTCGGTCGCGCCCGCCCCTCGGCACGAACGTTTCCTGCAGCACGCTCCCGCGCACCTGGCGGCGGCCAAGCTGCGACTACGATTACGACTGCGACTACGGCCACGACTACGACTACGGCTACGACAACTACGAGTACTACTACTACTACTACTACTACTACTACTACTACTACTACTACTACTACTACTACTACTACTATTACTACTACTACTACTACTACTACTACTACTACTACTACTACTACTACTACTACTACTACTTAATACTACTACTACTACTACTACTACTGACTACTACTACTACTACGACTACTACTACTACTACTACTACTACTACTACTACTACTACTACTACTACTACTACTACTACTACTACTACTACTACTACTACTACTACTACTACTACTACTACGACTACTACTACTACTACTACTACTACTACTACTACTACTACTACTACTACGACTACTACTACTACTACTACTACTACGACTACGACTACGACTACGACTACTACTACTACGACTACGACTACGACTACGACTACGACTACGACTACTACTACGACTACGACTACGACTACGACTACGACTACTACTACTACTACTACTACGACTACGACGACTACGACTACGACTACGACTACGACTACGACTACGACTACGACTACTACTACTACTACTACTACGACTACTACGACTACTACTACTACGACTACGACTACGACTACGACTACGACTACGACTACGACTACTACTACTACTACTACTACTACTACTACTACTACTACTACTACTACTACTACTACTACTACTACTACTACTATACCACTACCACTACCACTACCACTACCACTACCACTACCACTACCACTACCACTACCACTACCACTACCACTACCACTACCACTACCACTACCACTACCACTACCACTACCACTACCACTACCACCACTACCACTACCACTACCACTACCACTACCACTACCACTACCACTACCACTACCACTACCACTACCACTACCACTACCACTACCACTACCATACTATTACCATGATGGCGAACTCTGGTTCCTGTGCGCCGCCCGCCATGGGAACTCACCCTCCCCTTTGGGCCCAACGCGGAGATGGCGACCCTTGATTCCTGGGTCCCGCTCGCCACGAGGACCCGCCCTCCCCCATGGCCCCAGCGCGGAAATGGCGACCCTTGATTCCTGGGTGCCGCGCGCCACGAGGACCCACCTCCCCCGTGGCCCAACGAAGAAATGACGCCTTGATTCCTGAATACCGTACGCCGCGGGGACCCACACCCCTACGTGGCCCCAGCGCGGAAATGGCGACCAGTGGTTCCTGGGTGCCGCTCGCCACAGGGACCCACCCTCCCGTGTGGCCCCAGCGCGGAGATGGCGATCTGATTGCTGGGTGCCGCTCGCATTGGGACCCGCCCTCCCTCGTGGCCCCAGCGCGGAGATGGCGATCTGATTGCTAGGTGCCGCTCGGAGATGGCGACCTTTGACTCTTGGGCGCCGCTCGCCACGGGGACCCACACTCCCCGTGGCCCCAGCGCGGGGATGGCGACCTTTGACTCCTGGGTGCCGCGCTCGCCACGGGGACCCACCCCCGTGGCCCCAGCGCGAGGATGGCGACCTTTGGCTCCTCCCTGATTCCTGATTCCTGGGCGCCGCTCGCCACAAGGACCCACATCCTTGAAATGTCCATGGCACGGTCGGCGAGTCTTAATCCTTGGCCCGTTGACAGAACAAGCACCTGTGACCTTAAGACCACACAGCGACCCTCCGATCTAACTGATCACGCAGCTTCTGGACACAGCCCCATCGAACTTCAACTTCCCGCGTCGTGACCCGCACCTTCTTGGCGGCGTCCTCCGTTTTGTGAGCCTGGCGAATATTTTCTGCATCTGCATGTGCAGCAAGCTGCGACGGCGTCCACATTTGCACTGGTTCAGGCGCAGGCACGAACTTTGCAAAATCCATCTGCAACTCAGGCCTGAACGCGAGAAGTTTGACAGCAGCATCTCGAAGCTCCGGTAGAACTCCTGCATCTTCAGCGCGCAGGGCCTGGCGGTCGCCACCACCGCCACTGGTGACCGCAGGCGGCGGGGACCCCCCACTTTGGTAGGCTCCACCACACATGGAGCACGATGGCTGCACATAGCACGTCCAGTCCCCAATGTTTCGACTAGGCGCGCACCTCGTACGTCCTCTGGACGCGACGCCTGGGCCACGAGCCCATGGAACACCCACTTCTCACGAGCGGCGCCGCCCTCGCCACCAGCGCGATCGCCAGTGTGCTAAGGACAAAACTTGGTACCCGCCATGCCGCGACAGGGACCCGAAGGTGCGAGAAGGGAACTGTTTTTTGGTCTGCGGGTCGGGAGCGGGCCCCTTCCGGTCAAGAGCCAAACGGGGCGCGGGTAGCCTGAATTAGGGAGACAAGGCGCGGGCGGGCGGGGCCTCAGGCGGCCGGAGGGCTCAGAGTACAGGCGGTGCCGAAGATCTTGCACAGGGCAAGGTGCGCCAAGGACTGGAGCAGGGGGCGAGGTCCCAGAGGGAGAGTGGATTGGTGTTGCCGCCATCGGCGCGCCAAAAGCACCATCCTCGAGTGCTGCGTGAGGAGGGCCGTGAGCAAGTCAACGTCCGCGAGGTAGAGGAAGACCAGGAAGGCGAAAGCGAGAAGGGAACACAATGCCCTTGAAAAGAATGAGAAGTCGCGGATCAGACGTGCCCGTGCTCCGCCACGGGCAGAAGTCATCTTGAGCCAAAACGGTTACGGGCAGACGACGGGGAGGACAAGGGAAGAAGGACAAGAAGGATGGGAAGGAGGAGGAGCACAAGGGGAAAAGGTGGAGACGGAGGGGACAAACGACGACGATGAGCAATCAAGCAATGTCATGATGCCCATGAGAGAGTATTCCAAACAACAAGCCGCACGGTGCAAGCCCAAATTTATGAGGCGCGACACTTTGCCAATCGTCATAAGCCTCGAGGCAGAAAGAGCGCGCTCACCTCAAAGGTGCACTGCCCCCTTTGGGAGGCGCCTGTAATGTAAGCAAGCACGCACGTCAACAAGCCCCCCCTCCGAGGCTGAAACGTTGTCCCCCGACCACCCTTCGGCTGACAAGGCACAACTCAAGCTGGCACGGCAATGTCTGGCTGAAATGGGCTACTACCCGCGGGAAAAATTCTGCATGACTAAACTGGTTCCTTGAACCCCTCGCTGCTAAACCAGTCAAACCCCGTGTGCTCAGAGCATGCTGCTCTGCAGACTGGTGCGGGGTCGAAAGGCGGAAGCGCAGGATGGCACTGGGCGGGAAAGCGCGCGACGAGGAGAAGGGATTACACAACCGCGAGCGCCCCGCCCTCGCTCATCCGCCCTTGCCCAGAGCCTCGAGAAAGGCTTGTGTTGTTGGCTTGATTTCTCTGCATATATGATAAAATGTAATATCATATGATTTGATATAATATAGTATAGTATAATATATACTATATATTACGATAAGAGTAATACCATTATATTTGCAATCGTGGAATAGAATAAGGGATATTCCGCTCCATCGGGGACTGCGGGGCCGAACCCGCTCGGCCACCAAGAAACTCAAGCTCGGGCCGCTGTCCGGCGGCCGAGGCCTCGGCAACTCCGCGCCTGTGCTCGAGGGGCTCTGACCAGGGTGCGAAGCAACCAACCAGGTCGACCAGACTACGGCACAGAGAAGGAGGAGGAATATGGAGGAGGAGGAGGAGAAGGAGGAGGAGGAGGAGGAAGAGGAGGAAGAGGAGGATGAAGAGGAGGAGGAGGAGAACACGCAGGAGAAGAAGAAGAAGAAGAAGAAGGAGGCAGATACGGCAGGGGTCGGTCTGCCAGGGGTCGGTCGGCTCGGCCACCCCGGGATCCTCTTCCTTCCTACATTGCAGGAAAACGGCAGCTGTGCACCTGCACCAGCCCCGGACAGGAAGGTGCTGGGCCCAGGATCGGTGCATGCGCCCTCTCGCCTTGCCCGAGAGAGCGCATTCACCGATCCCCGATCCAGAATGAGCCTGGCCAGCGTCGATGGAGGTGTACAGCTGGCGCCCCCCAGCTCATGGCCACTCCATTCTTCACTCCTCACTCCTCCTCCTCCTCCTCCTCCTCCTCCTCCTCCTCCTCTCCTCCTCCTCCTCCTCCTCCCTCCTCCTCCTCCTCCTCCTCCTCCTCCTCCTCCGCCTCCGCCTCTCCTCCGCCTCCTCCTCCTCCTCCTCCTCCTCCTCCTCCTCCTCCTCCTCCTCCCCCTCCTACTCCTCATTTCTTTCGACCGCATACCGCCACCGCTTCGCCAGCATTGGGCAGACACAGGGAAGCTTAAAACAAACGATCAATAATCAGGGAACCCGACGGTCTACCAGCGACTTAGCACCCCACCCAGCACCCCCGAGCACCCACTCCTCCTCCTCCTCCTCCTTCTCCTCCTCCTCCTCCTCCTCCCTCCTCCTCCTCCTCTCCTCCTCCTCCTCCTCCTCCCCCTCCTCCCTCCTCCTCCCTCCTCCCTCCTCCCTCCCTCCTCCCTCCTCCCTCCTCCCTCCTCCCTCCTCCCTCCCTCCTCCCTCCCGCTCGCCCTCCCTCCCTCCCACTCGCCCTGCCTCCCTCCCTCCCTCCCTCCCTCCCTCCCTCGCGGCAAGGGCTTCGCTGCGGGGGCCAGCCTGGCGTGGCCTCGGGGCCTGGGCCACCCCGCGTCTGCCGCGCTCCGGCCACTTCGTGCGCGCCTCCACCCCCCTCCGCCCGGCAGCGACGCATCGTCGTCGTCGTAGTCTTGGCCGTCGTCGTCACCGTGGTCGTCGTCACCGTCGCCATAGTCGTCGTAGTCGACGTCGTCGTCCTCGTCGTCGTCGTGGTCGTCGTCGTGGTAGTCGTTGCGTAGCCGTCGTCGCCGTCGTTGTCGCCACCGTCGTCGTCGTCGTCGTCGTCGTCGTCGTCGTCGTCGTCGTCGTCGTCGTCGTCGTCGTCGACGTCATCGCCGTCGTGGTCGTCGTCGTCGTCGTGGTCGTCGTCGTCGTCGTCGGCGTCGGCGTCGTGGCCGTCGTCGCCGTCGTCGTCGTCCTGATCTCGTCGTGTTCGTCTTCGTCGTGGTCGTCGCCGCCGTCGTCACGGTCGCCGCCGTCGTTGTCCTCGTGGTCGTCGCCGTCGCCGTCGTCGTGGTCCTCGTGTCGTAGTCGTAGTCCTCGTCGTCGTCGTCGATTGCACACGAGCCCCCAAGACAGCCAAAAAGCGTCTCCAGAGGATCGCTGGGAGGGCCCCCAGAGGCCAAAATCACCACACGGCAGCGACAACTCTGCGGCAACAGGTCGGTAGCCCGATTTGGTGAACAAGCGGTGGTCGAGGCTCCGCGGCTCTGCAGTCCCGATCACCCCCTTACTCAGGAGCGGCCAAGAGGGGGGTGTCCAAGAGGGGGGGGTGCAAATCATGACCGGCGGCATGTGCGCGGCCCAGCGGGGGGACCAGGGACGTAATGAAATAAGAAGAAGCGACAAGAGATCTGGGTAAATATCATGGCCCCCGCCATGATATCCACCCCCCCCTAGTCATCGCCCCCCCCCCGACCTGCGCGTCCAAGCTGTCGACTGTATGTCTGCCGCGCTGGCCTGGCCGGGTAACGTGCTCGGCGCACGTGGGCCCAGAGCCTCCACGCAAGACGCGACCATGACATCCATTCCAAAAACACCATCGAAAACAGCAGATGGACGCCTGATACTTATTGCATGCACCCGATTCACGGCCCCCCGTCTCGAGATGATCGAGGGTATGCGCGGACAGGAGTATGCATATACCCAATACTACCCCATTCCAAGAACGACAAAAACGACAAAAATACGCATCTCTTGCGGCATACATCCAACGTCTAGGCACAACTAACCGAAAATACCAACATCCTCGGTCAATACGCTACGGCCGGAGTACGTGCAACCATTAAGTCTGCCCCAAAGTGGAATTTCTTTCAGAGGACCTTCAAGTTCCCCAAAATTATCCACAATATGTTTGCAAATCTTCCATGCCAACTTCGGGATCTTGCGGCAACCACTCCAGGAAAACGCACTGCATTCACGTATCCCTGGATCCTCTGCGCAACGTGCTCACCCCTCCCAGGAGGAGGCGAACTCCGTCCGAATGCCATCCACTTCGAGTCCCCACGCCTGGTTCACGCCAACGGGCTCCCGTTCGATGCTGGAATCCTGCAGGACTGCACCCACATTCACCTCGCCCTGCGTGGTCGAAATCCTGAGCATCCACTCGGGAGACCACGAACATTTCGCAGTCGCCGACTCGCTGAACGTTCTGGCTTCGCTCTGGAGGAATGCCGCCTTCCCCCCTGCCGCATAACGCTCCTGGACGGGAGGCTCCCTCTCCACTGTCGTGTACAAGGTGTTCCCGTGGAACTGGCCAATTGGGTCGTCCGCGAGTCCCCCTAAAGTTGAGATAGAAACCTCGACGGCGGACATCGGGGTCACATGCGCGCGGAGTTTATGGCCCCTGGGTCCAAAGACTTCGATATCACCGATCTCACCGACTTTCCGGCTGTAAGGGCACTGGCAAGGTGTCCTTTAGAATGTTTACCAAAGTTACCGCATTGTCCCTAATGACCTTGCTCCTACGCTCTTTAAACTCACAGAAATGTTTGATCTCGACGCAGGTTGGTACGAAGCATTGCTTGCTAAACTCCTTAAACTCCTCCTCCCTCCTCCATCCCTCCTCCCTGCCCTTCTCCTCCCTCCCCCCCCCCTCCCTCCCTCCCTCCGTATTCATTCCTCCTTCCCCCCTCTCTCCCTCCCTGTGCCACCCAGAACCTCCCGCACGCCGTCTGTGCAGCACGAGCACGCCTGCCCCCGGGACGGGAAAATGATCACAGCCACCGCTTCTTGTTTGCGCCACCTTCCAGCCGGCCGAAAAAGAAGCAGTGGCTGTGGTCACGTCCCTGGTGCCAAGCTTCACGAAAATGACCACAACCGCTGCTTGGCTTCTGCTGGCTGGCAGGCGGCAGCAAAAGAAAAGCAGTGGCTGTGGTCGTTTTCACGTCCCGTACCCCCGCCCCCCGCCCCCCTCCCCTTGGCTCCTACCCGCGAGCGTGCTCCGACCTACGCTCGCCTCCCCGCTGACGGCCCCCCGCGCCCGCTCGAGCGGCCCTGCGCCGCCCTCGCGCCTCCGCGCCCGGCTCACAAGTGCCGCCCTCCCCCCGCACCTCCCCCTTTGTAATCCCTCCCCTCCGCTACAGTTGCACAGTAGGGATACCACAGGGCAGTTTTTAATACATAGAATGTTTTTAATAATACATGACTAATGTATGAATAAATGTATGCATGACCTCATCGTTGTTTTGAATGCTAAATCCCTGCATGTTTAATACATGATCCGCACGCGGAGCATGTACTAAAAACGGCACTGTACTCTCCTCTCTCCCCGGGTGGCGTCCGGGAACTGGCCGGCCCCCCTCCGCGCACTGGTTTCTTGAACACCGGATTCCCGGGACACGAGTCTGCGATCTGGCTTTTCTCAAAATGCGGCTCTCGCTGAAACGCTGGCCTCACTTCTGGGCTACCGCTCGTTCCGAACCGTGCTCCCGCTGCAGCGCTGGCCTCATCGTGTTCCCGCTGCAGCGCTGGCGTCATTATTTCCAGCGCCATGCCACGGCATGCTTTTCGGTCCTTCCATACAAGCCCCAAAATCTTAAAGAATTACCCCCCCCAAAAAATAAACCATCGGAAGTGATTACGCATTCGGTGCCGATTCGTTATTTATTGGGGCCGGGGAAACCCCCTCCCCCACTTTGGGCGTCGCCACGCCATGGTATGTCAGGCTACGCGTCCTCATTTCCGTGTTTCCGCGCTTTGCTTTTTCCCAACCCTCCTTGGTTGGGTATTCATTTTGAATAGAGCACTGCGGTCTCCAGTCCTCTTCCTCCTCCTCCCGCCTCCCATCTCCAGCTCCCCTCTTGTCTCTTCTTGCTTTGTGCGGACCTCGCCATCCCTGGGGGGCTGCGATCTGCGAAACTGCCGCCACTTTCGAGGGCTGCTAGGGAGGCCGTCCCTGGGGGGGGCTGCGATCTGCGACATTGTTGCCACTTTCGAGGGCTGCTGGTGGGTCCTCCAGACTGAGGCACCGCGGGGACCTGAGCGAGACCTCGCCGTCGCTGGGGGGCTGCGACCTGCGAAACTGTCGCCACTTTCGAGGGCTGCTGGTGGGTCCTGCGGACTGGGGCACCGCGGGGGCCTGAGCGAGACCTCGCCGTCGCTGGGGGGCTGCGACCTGCGACACCGTCGCCACTTTCGAGGGCTGATGTTGGGTCCAGCGGAGTGAGGAACCGCGGGGGCCTGAGCATGACCTTGCCGTCCATGGGGGGCTGAGATCTGCGACACCCTGGGGGACTGCGATCTGCGACACTGTCGTCACTTTTGAGGGCTGCTGGTGGGTCCAGCGGAGTGAGGCACCGCGGGGACCTGAGCGAAACCTCGCCGCCCCTGGGGGGCTGCGACCTGCGACACCGTCGCCACTTTCGAAGGCTGCTGGTGGGTCCAGCGGAGTGAAGCACCGCGGGGACCTGAGCGAGACCTCGCCGTCTCTGGGGGGCTGCCATATGCGACGCTGCAGCCACTTTCGAGGGCTGATGGTGGGTCCAGCGGACTGAGGCACCGCGGGGACCTGAGCGAGACCTCGCCGCCTGAGCGAGACCTCGCCGTCACTGGAGGGCTGCGATATGCAACACTGTCGCCACTTTCGAGGGCTGCTGGTGGGTCCTGCGGACTGAAGCACCGCGGGGACCTGAGCTAAACCTCGCCGTCTCTGGGGGGGTTGCGATCTGCGACGCTGTCGCCACTTTCGAGGGCTGCTGGTGGGTCCTGCGGAGTGAGGCGCCGCGGGGGCCTGACCGAGACGTCGCCGTCCCTGGGGGAGGCTGCGATCTGCGACGCTGTCGCCACTTTCGATGGCTACTGCTTGGTCCAGCGGAGTGAGGCACCGCGGGGACCTGAGCGAGACCTCGCCGTCCCTGGGGGGGGGCTGCGATCTGCGACACTGTCGCCACTTTGGAGGGCTACTGCTTGGTCCAGCGGAGCGAGGCACCGCGGGGACTTGAGCGAGACCTCGCCATCGCTGGGGGGCTGCGACCTGCGAAACTGTTGCCACTTTCGAGGGCTGCTGCTGGGTCCTGCGGACTGGGGCACCGCGGGGGCCTGAGCGAGACCTCGCCGTCCCTCGGGGGCTGCGATGTGCGACGCTGTCGCCACGTTCGAGGGCTGCTGGTGGGTCCTGCGGACTGAGGCACCGCGGGGACCTGAGCGAGACGTCGCCGTCCCTGGGGGGGTATGCGACCTGCGACACTGTCGCCACTTTGGAGGGCAGCTGCTGGGTCCAGCGGGGTGAGGCACCGCGGGGACCTGGGCGAGACCTCGCCGTCCCTGGGGCGGGCTGCGATCTGCGACATTGTCGCCACTTTCGAAGGCTGCTGGTGGGTCCTCCAGACTGAGGCACCGCGGGGACCTGAGCGAGACCTCGCCGTCCCTGGGGGAGGCTGCGATCTGCGACGCTGTCGCCACTTTCGAGGGCTGCTGGTGGCTCCAGCGGAGTGAAGCACCGCGGGGACCTGAGCGAGACGTCGCCGTCCCTGGGGGGCTGCGATCTGCGACATTGTCGCCACTTTCGAGGGCTGATGGTGGGTCCTGCGGACTGAGGTTGAGGCACCGCGGGGACCTGACCGACACCTCGCCGTCCCTGGGGGGGTGCGATGTGCGACGCTGTCGCCACTTTCGAGGGCTGCTGGTGGGTCCTGCGAAGTGAGGCACCGCGGGGACTTTAGCGAGACCTCGCCGTCCCTGGGGGGGCTGCGATGTGCGACGCTGTCGCCACTTTCGAGGGCTGCTGGTGGGTCCTGTGGAGTGAGGCACCGCGGGGACCTGAGCGAGACCTCGCCGTCCCTGGGGGGGCTGCAATCTGCGACATTGTGGGCCACTTTCGAAGGCTGCTGGTGGGTCCTGCGGAGTGAGGCGCCGCGGGGACCTGAGCGAGACCTCGCCGTCCCTGAGGGGCTCTGGAGAGCTGCTGCTGGATACGTTAGGCGCAACGGGCGCATGGCACAGCCAACCGGGGTGATTTGTGAAACAGACCATCTGCCGGGCGATGGCCATAACGTTGCGCCTACACGTATCCCGCGGGGGCTCTCAAAAGCTGCTGTGGGATACGTTGGGTGCAGCGGGCGCATGGCTCAGCCAACGGGGGTGATTTGTTATGACGTAGCCCTTTTATCTTGATCGGGGGCCTGCGAGCCTTTCGATTGCTGCTCGCAAAATCACAGCGTCCATGTTACGTCATCGCCCCCGGTGTAGCAATCCTGATGTACTTATGCCCCGTTTTGCGCAAGGGTTGGGTACGTCGCCAGGGTAATTTTCAAAATTATGCTCTCGCCGAAGTGCTGGCTTCAATTCGGGCTACCGCTCGTTCCGAATCATGCTCCCGCTGCAGTGCTGGCCTCATTTCCGCGCTTCCGCTCGTTCCGAATCGTGCTCCCGCTGCAGCGCTTGCGTCATTATTTCCAGCGCCATGCCCCGGCATGGCTTTCGATCCTTTGAAGTAGGCACCAAAATCTAGAAAATGGCCTCCCGAAGAAACCATCGGAAGTGAGTATATATTCGGTGTCGATTCGTTGATTCTCTGGTCTGCCGAAGCCCCCACTTTCGGGCGTCGCCACGTCGTGCTATGTCAGGCTACGCGTCCTCGTTTCCGTGTTTCAGCGCTTTGTTTTTTTCAAAATGTAGCTGTCGCTGAAGCGCTGGCTTCATTTTCGGGCTACCGCTCGTTCCGAGTCGTGCTCCCGCTGCAGCGCTGGGTCGCTCCGAATCGTGCTCCCGCTGTAGCGCTGGCGTCATTATTTCCAGCGCCATGCCACGGCACGGCTTTCGGTCCTTCGAAATAGGCACCAAAATCTAGAAAATGACCTCCCGAAGAAACCATCGGAAGTAAGTATACATTCGGTGTCGATTCGTTGATTTTCTCGGCCGCAGAAGCCCACCCCCCTGTGGGGCGTCGCCACGCCATGCGCTGTCATGCTACGCGTTTATCTTCGACACCATGATATGCCATGTAATGGCATGCCATGCTACGACAACAGATTGTGCGAATAGAGAGGAGATATACGCCATGGTAAGGGATGGGAGGGCGGGGTAGGACGTCAGATATGACGAGCGCACGTAGCTTGCCTGGCACCCCTCCCCTGCTTCCGCCTCGCCACCGCTCTCACTCTCCGTCCCTCCCGCCCTCCTGTCCCGCTCTCTCGATTCCTCTCTCTAACTCCCCCCCCCTGATCCTCCCCCCCCCCGTCTCCCTCCCTCGCTCCCGGCCCCCTGCCTCCTCGTTTCCCACATCCTTCCCTCCTCTTATGCTCCTCTCCCTCCCTCCCCCTCGCAGTGATCCAACATGAGCAATACTGTCCTCTCTCCCCCAGATTGTGTGTAGTGGTGTTCCCGCCTCTCTCGCGCACTGCGCATTGTCATCTCGCAGACACACGACCTCAGTGTGTGGCCGTGAAGTTGTCCCTAACGGGTCAGGGATCACTCGCGGACGTCTGGTGCACGCAGACAGCGCAATGTAGCCGGGGACGCGGCACAGCACGACAAGCGCAAACATCACGGAGAAGAGCAACGCTGTCATGACGGGCATGCCGGAAACGATTACGAATGGCATGATACGGGAGGAAGGCGGTCACGAGGCGCAGGGTGGCGATGTGGGTCGGAGCAGCAGGGAGAACTCGAGCAGGAAGAGGGGGTAGTTCACTGTCAGGTTAGAGTTTTCGCTCAGGATGGGGCGAGCACAAGGCAACCAAGCAGGACCACATCAGTCGATAGCAAACGCACTGCCGGAGGTCGTAAGGAGCATAACACAACCGACGAGGCAAGTGGGGCAACATCCAAGATGAAGCCGCGAAGATGTGATGTGGTCCATGCGTTCGCCCATATCTTCAAAATGCTGGTCGCCCAAACGGGGAACAAAGTCTGCAGGAACGTGCGGAGTGTGTCGAAGTCGACGACGTTGAGATCAAAGGCAGGCCAGTGGAGGATCTCCTCATGAGCAGGTCGGGAACGGTATCGGTAAAGAGGGCCGAGATGAGGCGGATAGAGATGAAGCGCTGGAGCTTGAAACGCTGGCATTCGGGCCACGCGTCCTTCGCGGCAGTTGCCTCGGCGAGTGCTGCAGGAAGAACCTGCGCCAAGCGCGGATGATCACGAAAACCATGGGCAGCGCGATGGAGGCTGGCCGCACACGGCGGGAAGTCCCAGTGCGGGGGAGGCAGGACGCCGCGAGCGCTCCTCGGACTGACCGCGGAGCCCTCCGAAGCAGGATCCCCGAGCCGTGGTCTCCAGGGCGGCCCGGGCCAGCGCGGAGATCAGGTCGGCCGGCACAGGGCGGAACCGGGCAGAGCCCCAGAAGAGAGAGAGAGAGAGAGAGCACGTCGGAACGCGAGAGTGCGCTCGCAGGGGCGCGGACGTGGAGGAGTGACCGAGCAGAGCGTCAGGGCTCTCTGCGGAGAATCTGGGTCTCGGGGGAGGAGGAGGAGGAGGAGGAGGAGGAACAGGAGGAGGAGGACGAGGGGGAGGAGGAGGAGGAGGAGGACGAGGGGGAGGAGGAGGAGGAGGAGGAGGAGGAGGAGGAGGAGGAGGAGGGAGGAGGAGGAGGAGGAGGAGGAGGAGGAGGAGCCCGGGCCACGCAGGGAGGGGGTCGGGAGGGCGTCCGTGCTGTGGAGCACTGCAGCGGCCGACGGAGGGGCAGAGGGCTCCAAGATCCTCGAGGCGCGGTCGAAGCACTTCTTGGAGGGGCCTTCCCAGGGAAGAGCGCCGGCAAAAGGGCCCAGCAGGGCTCCGACGTACTGGGGCGCGGAGGTGGTGTCGAGGTCGATCCATGCCAGGAGACGGCAAGGCAGCCACCCCGGAAGATTTCCACGAGCGGGGACGTCCAGGGAAGAAGCGGCACCAGAGGACACTTGTGGAGCTTGAGGGTGAGGCTAGCGAGCATGCGAGCGAACTTGAAGATGGCAGCAGTCGGAGGGAGCACCTCGAGAGAGTTCAGGGCGAAGCCAACATGAGCAGCGCACGCAGGGGTAATGTCAAGGTGCCCGTTGTCCACGGCGTAGACGAAGCAGCGCAGGAGCAGGTCGAAGGCAAGGGTGAAGCGGAGACTCGCCAAGGGGTAGCCCTGGACGACCCCGGCTGAGGATGGGAAACAGCGTCCGCATGCGGCCGCCGACACGACCAATCGCGATGACGATCCTGTGGATGCTCCGAACGACGCTGACGAGGCCCAGCGGGAGGGAAGACTGTACAGCTGTGATGAGGAGCCACTCGTGGGAGAGAGAGAGAGAGAGGGGAACGCGGCGCCGAAATCCGTGAACAGAAGCAATGGGGACTCGAGGTCAGGGCGCATAGAGTCGATGCGGGCCTGGGTGTCCAGGTCGACGACGATGCTGTTGAGGGCCCTGCCAGGGACGAAGCCGCTCTGCACGCGCGCCGCGCCGATGGCGATGGCAGGCTTGAGGGCAGAGCGGATGGCCCTGGAGACAATGATCACGTCGGCGTTCCGCCAGCCGAGCGGGCGAGTAGACAGTCGGGGGCGGCAAAAGAGGGGGGCGTCCTAGAGGGGGGGGTGCAAATCATGGCCGGCGGCACGTGCGCGGCCCAGCGGGGGGGCCAGGGACGTAACGAAATGAGAAGAGGCGCCAGGAAATCTATGGAAATATCATGGCCCGCGCCATGATATTCCCCCCCCCCCGAGTCATCACCCCCCTCTTGGCCGCCCCCGAGACGGAGCGCGGGACCTCCCCTGGCCGTCGTCCTCTTGCCCAGAGTGCCCTTAAGGGGTGCAGGCGGTGAGCCCATCGTTGCAGCCCGCGCGCGTGCCGAGGCCGGCGCGGAGCCAGACCGCAATATCATTATTCTGATTCGTCTTCGTCTTCCTCCTCCTCCTCCTCCTCCTTTTCCTCATCCTCCTCCTCCTCCTCCTCCTCCTCCTCCTCCTCCCTCCGCATCCTCCGCACAACTTCATGGAGGAGAGTCGAGGCGCGCGGACTGGCGAAGAGCAAGGCCCCGTAGGGGATGCCGTCTGCTCCTGGAGCGGAGCCACGGACCCTCCCGAGGAGAGCACCGATAGTGACAGAGGACGGAGCGGCGAAGGCCCGGGACGGAGAACTTGGAAACAAAGCGCTCGGCGATGGGGGTCGCGAGGTGTGATGTGGAATACGTGTCTGCTCGGTCGGGATGTTTTCGGCCCTCCAAAGACATGGCGCTCCACCTGCAATGACGGCCACATTTCAGGACCGGTACGTTGATCCCGTCGTTCAGAATGGGAGTTTCGCCCGAGCGCGGGCCACCTTTCTGAATCCAATTCGTTCCTTCAAGCTTTTACAAGTTGCGGAACGTATGCTTCCACGTGAAACACGACGCTCAAGCTTGCAAACATAAACGGTTAGCTATATGGTGAGGACGAAGACTCGGATATCCGCCTCCTCATCCTACTCCGCCTTCTGCTCGCCCGCATCCTGCTCCTCCTCCTCCTCCTCCTCCTCCTCCTCCTCCTGCTCCTCCTTCGCATGTACCAACAAGAACCTTTCCGAATGCGCGGCAATCGATGATTCAAATCCTGAAACTGAAGTCTAGGCATCAAGATCATCTTGAATACCCCTCGGCAGACAGAGAAGGATTCAACGCAATGAGATGGGAAAGGTGGGAGAAGTAGGATGTCAGATGTGACGCGAGCGCGTCTGGATTGCCCGCCCCCACTCTCCCGGCTCTCTCCCACCCCTCTTCTTCCCCTCCCCCCTCACATCTTAACTCCACCCTCATCGTCCCCCCTCCCTCTTCCCAACCCTCTTCCCTCCTCCCCCACCCCCCTCCTCCCTCCACATCATGGACGACGTCGACGAAAATCACAACGACGAGCACCACGACGACGATGATGACGACGACGACGACGACGACGACGGCCACGACGAACACGACGACGACGACGACGACGACGACCAAGCCGACCATGGCGACGGCGACGGCAATGACGACAATGACGGCCACGACCACGACCACGATAACGACGAAAGACGACGAAAGACGACAAGGACGACGACGACGACGCCTGGGGAGGCCCTGCGGCTTCCCGAGGCCAAACAAAAAGTAGAAAACGTTAAAGTCCTTCTCCTCAATTTCGGAAGGCGACGACGACGACAACGACGACAAAGACGACAAAGACGACAAAGACAAAGACGAAGACAAAGACAAAGACAAAGACAAAGACGATGACGACGACGACGACGACGACGACAACGACGACGGCAACGACGGCGACGACGAACGACGACGAACGACGACGAAAGACCACGACGACCCTGACGAACACAACGACGCCTCTGGAGGTCTCCAAAAACGTTCATCACCTTCACCTACAGTCCTCAAACGACGACGTCCACCACCACCGTGACGGCGGCGGCGGCGGCGACAGCAGCGGCGGCGAGGATAGCGACAAAAACCACGACGACGACGACGATGACGACGACGACGACGACGACCACGATCACGACGACCACGATCACGACGACGACGACCACGACGACGAAGACGACGACGACCACGACGACCGCCACCACGACGACCACCACGACGACGAAGACCATGACGACAAGTACGACGACGACGACGACCACGACGACGACGACGACGACGACGACGACGGCGGAGGCGGCGGCGGCGGCGACGACGACGACAACGACCCCGACCGCCTCGACTACGGCGGCCGTGGCGGCGGCGACGACGCCCCGCCGCCCGCCGGAGTCGCGCAGGGAGCCGCGCGGTGCTGCAGGCCCCCGTCGAGGCCCTCTTGCGGCGCCGGGGGGGGGGGCGGGCGGAGGCGCGCAGGCGTGGCAACGGCAGGCCCACTTTGTTACCGCTCTGTTTGAAGGGGCCCCAGGACACACAAATAAATACACACAAGTAAAGATATTCCCATATTTTCCCATATTTTCTGGGTTTCTGCGGTCCCCCCCACTTCCCATATTTTCCCATATTTTCTGTGGAATCGAAGATTAACTGTGTCTGTGTGTTTCTTTCCCTCCTGACTGTTGCCAGAAGTCTTGATGTTGAGAGATTGGAAGCGGGGAAAAAATTGCCGAAACTGGACCGAAGCTGGAAAAACAACGGTTCCGGGATTGAAGCCGAACCTGGAACCCGAATGATAAAACTGCGGCGAACTGGACAAAACGGCGCTGGAACACAGGGAAACGAATTGCAAAACCGAACCGGTAAATTGCGGCCCAGCCGATTACAAGAACTACTAAGCCCAGGGGACACGAGCAGCGACGAGGACAGGCGCAGACTGGCGGCGCGCACAATAGGGCTGGGGGGGAAGGCTTCTTAGAAGGGGACTGCTTCTTAGAAGCCGCTGGCCTTAACTCTACAGATAAGGCCCGCACCTTCCAACAAGCAGCCTCCTCCTAATGAGCCTCCTCCCCCCCCCCTTATACTTAAGTCGGGCACAGAAAAATAATCCGGGGACGATGTTCCGACGGTTTGAGAAGATTTCCCAAGTGTTGGGTCCTCGTTTTGAAGAGACGTCGCCCCGCGTTCCTCCTTCTCCTCCCCCTCCTCCTCCTCCTCCTCCTCTTCTTCTTCTTCTTATTATTCTTCTTATTCTTATTCTTATTATTCTTCTTATTATTATTATTATTATTATTCTTATTCTTCTTATTCTTCTTATTATTATTATTCTTATTATTCTTCTTCTTCTTCTTATTCTTCTTCTTATTATTATTATTATTCTTCTTATTTGTCTTCTTATTCTTCTTCTTCTTATTATTATTCTTCTTCTTCTGCTTCTTATTCTTCTTCTTCTTCTTCTTCTTTTTCTTCTTCTTCTTATTATTATTATTATGAGTATTATTCTTCGTCTTCGTCTTCGTCTTCTTCTTCTGCTTCTGTTTCTGCTTCTGCTTCTGCTTCTGCTTCTGCTTCTGCTTCTGCTTCTGCTTCTGCTTCTGCTTCTGTTTCTGCTTCTGCTTCTGCTTCTGCTTATGCTTCTGCTTCTGCTTCTGCTTCTTCTTCTTCTGCTTCTGCTTCTGCTTCTGCTTCTGCTTCTGCTTCTGCTTCTGCTTCTGCTTATTCTGCTTCTTCTGCTTCTTCTGTTTCTTCTTCTTTTTTTTCTTCTTCTTCTTCTTCGTCTTCCTCTTCCTCTTCCTCCTCCTCCTCCTCCTCCTCCTCTTTTTTTTGCCGTCAACGGCTATGTCTCAGAAAAGTTTAAACCAGACAGAGCGAGACACCCCTGGCAGGAAAAAACGGGGCTCAGTCCGAATCGCTCGAGAACCGAGTCCTGGAAGGCCCCGAAAAAAGAACACGCGCAGCCTCCTCCTCCTCCTCCTCCCACCCCTCCGCGGCAGCGAGGGCCCCGCCTGCCGGGGCTCGCAGCGCGGGCCGGCCTCCAGCGGCATGGGCCTGGCCTGACCTCGCCCCTAAGGGAGGGACGAGGGCGGGAGGGGTAGGGCGGGGGGGCTCACGAGGGAGCGGGGATGAGGTGAGACGACCGAGCGACGCCGACACAGGTAACGAGCAGCCAGTCTCCACCACAACATGTGGTTTGTCAGGATGGCTGCCCTTCTGGATCTTTCTCCAGTTCTTGTGACCTGTGACTGTCGGCGGCTGGCACACCTGGCCCAGTTTCTTGACCTGGGCCCCAGAACTGCAAGACCTGCAGCGCAGGCAGGTGAACAAGAATGAATTGTCGGAACAGGCAAGGGCGATGACTTTATGCCCCAGCCTATCCAGCACAGCAGAGTCGAGTCTGGAGTGGCCCCTGCACCCCCCTGGATCAGGCGGGCGCTTAGCGAGGGACCCTAGGAGGCAGACTCTGCACCTCCAAACTGAGCTGATGAGTTCCCATTGGTGCTGCAGCCGATGCACGGCAGGGGCAGGGGAACGAGGAACACGCTCCACCCCGAGGAACTCCACACGAGGCCAGAGGGGGAGGAGGGCAGCACCAAGGGACATCACCGTCTTAGAAACCCTAATTTTCCAGTCGAGCTCCCTAGACAGAACGGGGTCAAAGGCAGGGTGGCGTGCGACAGCACGCTTGGCACCAGCATCCGCTAGCTCGTTGCCCTTCCTCAAGAATCTTTCGTCCTCAGAGAGACCTGGGGCGTCAGGGTCGAGGTGGGCATCGACTTTGGCCAGCGAACGCAGCTTCCCTTGCCCCAAAGACAGGCCTTGCAACATGAGCCCAGAATAAACCCTCTTGGGAGACTTGCACACGTCGAGGCCTAGGGAGTACTGTTTAACAACATTAGCGCAGTCACTGCACGCGTCAGCCTGGCCCCCTACACACACGCCAATGCCACAAAAGGCAGAGTACTCAGCAGCCTGGGGCGACTGCGCGTAGGGGGGCCAAACTGGGGCAGAAACTTCACAGACTAAATTGGCCTCGGGGTCCACCATGGCAACACACCAAGCGCTCCTGCAGAGCTCTGACACAGGGTGGCGGATGCACGAGCCATCAATAAACAGGGACCCCCAGACCCCAAGGTCAGGAGAGGTAGGAATGGGACCCAGGGACCCAGGAGTAGTGACCTCAGGGACCATCCAGTTGACCAAGACTTCACCATTGCTCTCGGGCCGAGGGAAGTAGTCACCAGGGTGCCGAAAGGCTCCATATCCAGAGAGTGGCCTCGTACCCCTCAGCTGCAGTGTCGAGGGCACTGGCAATAATCTCCTCCTCCGCAATTTCTTCACGCACAGAGGAGCACGACGAGCACTCCCACAGGCGGTGCCACAATGTGTCCACCTCGGAGTGGCACCGCTGGCAAATGTCACTGATCTGGTAGCCAGCTAGCTTCGCAGAGTGGCGGTCCAGATGGCGTTGCAGGCCAAGGCACGCATCGTCGACCTATCCCTGGGGCTGGTGCGTTTAGACCTGATACAAGATTTGACAATGTCCCAGCAGAGCCTGTGCTCGACCCCCAGCTTCTCCCCCGAAGACCGTTCAAGCCCCCTCAGCACGGCAGCCCGACACAAGACCCCCACAAGGCGGGGGGACAGAAGCAGGAGCTGGAGGGTCTCACCCAGGTCCGAGATGATGGTGCAGAAGTCAGTCATCTGCCACCCAATGCGGTATAAGGACATCCTGAGGGCCGAGACAGGACCCCTAACCTTGGCCCAGGACCAATCATCACTGCCGAAGATGACTTCCCAGGCGGAACGCAACGTAGCAAACGAAAGGGCCCCATCAAAAGCCTTGGTCTGCACAAGCCACAGCTCCTTGCACCAACGAATGATGGGGGCCACACTCGCTCTCCAAGGGGGGTCCCCTTCAAGGAGCGAGAGGGTGGTGAGGGAACGGTGCTGGGACTTGGGAGAGATAGTGGCCATGCCTTTACTCCTGAGCGAGTGGAGTTCGCGGTCCGAGACTCCCCAAATTTCAGCCCCAAAGGTGACGCCCGCAAGCGGGCCCGACGCAAAAATCTTAACAGCGGACCTGCCCAGGTTGCTTTTATGCTTGTCAAGGCGCCTGCATTGACGGAGAAGCTTGGCCTGACGAGCCTTGAGCTTGGCTGATTTACCCTTTTTTGAGCCTGGGGTAGTGGTGCGTAAAGACCTGCCTGCCGTGTAGTCAGTACCCAAGTTAACCACTGAGGCCGAGGGCTTGCCGCACAACTCTCCCAGTCGCTCCTCGAGCTGATAGCTATCGACTTGTGGCTGCACACACATCCCACTTTGTCGAGCGCCAGCACACAACCAAGCTCTTGGGTGACAGCCTTGTGTAGACTGACCGAGGAAGAAACTAAAGCCTCAACGACTTCGGGAACCGTGCCCGTGTGCGAGAGGCACGCGTCGTCAATGTAGGCGTCGAAATCAGTGCCAATAGCCAGAACATTGCACAGCTTATCGAAGGACTTAAGGGCGAACACTCGGATGAACGACGTGGCCATCGAACACCCAGCCACAACCCCACGACTAACCCAGTACGGACCCTCGATGATGCCCCCAAGGCTGAGAAACCTGCACGATCGATAGGCCGCCATGGCGACCCTGGTGATAACAACGGGGAAGTCGAGGCATTGGCACTGATTCTCGAGGAAATCGAGGGAGATGCTCTCGTAGTACTTCTGAAGGTCATAAAAGACTGACCCTGAAGTGAGGCCCTTGGAAACTCCCGCTTCGGCTTTGAAACTCTGCCTCCAGACAACATCCGTAGCACCCCGATTGGCGCCAGCAGCCCAATAGGGCCTCGCAAACTTCTTTTCCCAATCCAGAGCGAAGGGCCGCCTGGCTCGGCCCCAAAGCCGATACCACGAAACAAAAACCCCGATGGGCCTGAAGCCCCCGACAGGTTTGGGCAAGAGGGCCAAGAGCACAACCATTAACTGATCAGGCAGCCTCCCCGTGGCTTCGATGACGTAAAGGAGCCCCGAGAGAGCAATGAGGGCGGCGTCACACAAAACCGAGTAGTGACGCAGGTGGAAACCGTCAACCGAAACCGCACTCTGTTTACGGTAAGTCCTGCAGACCTGGCGGATCTCATCGGGGGAGAGACGGGGAAGAGGGGAAACCAAACGAACAGGGCCCACAGGAGGCCCGCTCCCCTCCCCCCACCAAGTCTGAAAGCGCTTACCCTCAGCCGACAGGAGGGCCCTGGGGTCCGCCACGATTTGACCGTTCTCCGCAATGGTGACCGAGGGAACCCAGGGAGTCGGGTCTCTGAGAACATGATGGGCCCGCCTGCCCCCTTGGTCCAAACCTTCCTGGAGCCATTCTCGCCAGCGGCGCTTGTTAGCCTTGGCAAAGTCCTTAGAGGCCTCCTCTAGGCACGGCGCGAGAGCAGCGAGCAGCTGATCAACATCAGCCACGAAATCTGAGAAAGTGGGCGGGGGCCGCACGGCCCGATCCGCCTTATCCTGACACTGATTATCGAGCGCGACGAGCAAAACGGGGGGAGGAGGATGCGCTCCGAGCGGAGCCGAGCGCACAGCCGAATGCTTGCGACCAGCCAGTCGATCAGCGCAGGAGGCTGCTAAGCTGGTGGCACGTTGAAATAGAACAGCATGACAGGCTCGAGCCGTGCCAGCGCACGGCGGCGTAGAGCACAAGGCCTTGATGCACCGCAGTGGAACGTTGTGGGCTAAAACCTCAGATCTCAAGGCCTTGAGCTGGGTCTCCAACCACTTCAGACCGCGAGCAACGGGATCCTTGGACGGAGCACAGGCCTGGCAGATGGGCTTCCAAAAGGTCTCGATGGTTTTGCCGCGGGACCCGTAGACAGGGAGGTCGGCTCCCAGGACCCGCGCGAGGTCAAGTTCGGCTCTATTCGCCCAGAGACCGTACCCTTCAGTGAGCAGGGCAGCAGCCCCGTCACCGTCCCCAAGGGACACCCTGTCGACGGCAGTATTGACCAGGTCAAGAACCATATCCCAATCAGTGCTGCACTCCTGCGGCCTGGGGCCGAACGGGGGGTCCACAGGTAAGGGCGGCGGCTTGCGAAAGGCGAGAGCCTTCAATTGAAGCAGACGGGGGTGAAAAGTGAGCGACACGGGCCTGTGGGGGTTGAGCGTCGTGTCGAGTCGGACTTTGGCCTCCCTGAGGCCCTTGGCCAGGGGGGACGAGACCACGAAGTAGTCAAACTTGGACGGGTCGCCCAGGGAAGGATAGTGGGTGTTGTCGGGGGTGGTGATGAGGAGACCCCCCACAGCTTTAGCGAATCCCATGCCTTCTAACAGGTCTGGCCCGAAGTTAAAGTCCCCACCTATGATGTAATCCTCCGACTGACTGCTCACGAACTCCCCCAGGTCGCTGAGGATGCCCCCGTTGGAGGCGTCGAGCCCCACGGAGTGGTGAAGATAAAGAGATACCAGCAGTAGCGCTGGGCTGTCTGGTGCGTGACACTTGCAGGCTAGGCAGCGGCCCCTAGCAATGGCTGGGGAGGGCACAGAGTGGAGCCCAAGCCAAGACCTGGCAAAAATAGCCACACCAGCACTGTCTCCACCTTGCGGGCCTGGCACTGCAGCAAGCCAGATGGACTTCCAGCCCGCACGCATCGCAGAGGCTGAGGCACGGTCAATCGACTCTGGGTCCCTGAGGCGGTGCTCTTGGCATAGAATGATGTGAGCCGAACATTCAGGATCCTCCAAGAAGTCTTTCATCGTACCCCACTTATTGCAATTCACAGACCACACCTCCAAGGCCACACTGACGACGCCCCTTTGGTCCTCACCTGGGTCCTGGGCCCTGGCCAAATGGGGGAGAGAGGAGCAGCTGACTTGCCTGCTGGCCAAAGTGCAATGGGCTGAGCAACGAACGGACTGGCAGACAGAAAAGAGCAAAACTCCCTTTTCAGCCTCCTGCTGGTGGCAGGCGTGCAAAAGCTCCTGGGGACTTCGCTGGGAACAGACATCCAAGCGTGAATCTCCAAGAGAAAACTGTCAAGCTCAGCGAAGCTGCGGTTCAGCAGCGGCAAACATTCACGCACATGAGTAGAATCATTTTCCCCCTCCCTTCTCAGGGAGGGGGGGAAGATTGGAAAGCTCGTCTGCAACCAGGGAGCGAATGTCAGGCTCAGGCTGTGACACCGACGAGGACGCACTCGAAGACCCTGCCCCCGTAGACTGGCCCGACCCTTCTCCTGCAGCAGCTGCCTCGCCTCCCAGAGTAGCGGCATCTGAGACATTGCCAGCACCAGTCTTGCGCTTCTTGCCAAGCCTCTCGAGGTGCTTGGCGTGCTGCTCCTTGGCCTCCTTGATTTTTGATAACGCGTCCTGGAACAATGACTTGGCTGCCTCACGCACTTTCTCGGACAGCTCGTCCTTGCGCTGCTGGATCTCCTTACGGTCTTTCTCCTCAAGGTCGTAGGCGTCGTCGGCAACTTCGAGCACGTCAGTCGAGATGATCTGGTCGATGGAGACAGTGCCGTCCACCAGCTGCTCGAGAGTGACCTGGGCCGCCGCAGCGGGTGCAGGCTCAGAAGGCACCTGCTGCTGCAGCTCCAAAACGACCTTCTTGTATGCTGCGTCGGCCTCACCCAACTCAGAATGCAGCTCAGCCACTTTCTTGCGCTGCTCCTCCAGCTCGGCCCTCCAGCGGTTGAGCTTCGCGAACTCGACCTGAAGTGCCCTCTCTTTGCGGCGGACAGCAGCGTGGGCGGACTGAACCTGCTGCTGGAGGGATGGCGCAGGGGCGCGCTCCGACTTGTCGAGCGAGACGGCGATGGCACGATACTTCGCAGCCAGCTGCTCCTCCCCTGCTTTTGAGTGCAGATCGGCGAGCTGCTTGGCTTCGGTGGCGGACAGGCGGGGCACAGGACCAGGCGGCAGAGCTCCGTGTGGAACGTCGGGAAGAGCCGCCGCACGAGCACCCCTGCCTGCTGCTGCAAGCTCGGAGCCCTTGCCCTTGCCCTTCTTGCCAAGGCCCTTGCGCCCTGCCTTGCCCTTGCCGTCCATGCGAACAAGTGCCTCGACCTCTTCTTCAGCAGATCCGAAACCTCGCGCCCATGCACCAGAAGCAGGCTGGACAGGGGCGCCTTGAACCAACGGCAGGTCGGAATGGCAATGCTTGCACCACTTGAAGTGCGGGAGGTTGCGGCGGCAGCCGCAAGACGGACATGCACTCTTGGACTGTGGCGAGTGGTGCACTGCGCCGCCGCCTCCCCCCTGCCGAACCCACGGGTGATATACCCAAGCGTCAGCGCCGAGAGAAGAAGCGTTGCGCGCCATCGCACACAAGTACAGGGAGAGCTGGAAACGAACGTGATGGTTGAAAGAGGTGGGGCAAGCCCCAGTAAGAGTATCAGAAGAACACTGAAGATCGAGATGGGGCCGCAAATCCCCTTGCCAAAAACTCTAAGTCCTCTGAGCCACCGCTACGGACTTGAGCCAAAATGGCTACGGAGAACTCCTCTGGGCTCTTCTTCTACCCCTCCTCCTCATCCTCTACCTCCTTCCCCCCTCCAGCTTCTCCTCCTCCTCCTCCTCCTTCTCCTCCTCTCCGCCTCCTCCTCCTCCCTCGAGGCCGAAAATCGCGAAAAACCCTTCCCTCCCTCCCTGTCGTTCGGTCCGAGAACCCATTTGGGAGGCCTGGACCTCCGGGCCCGGCCGCCCCCCCCGGCGATTCCTGCCCCCGCGGCCGCCGGGCCCCGCGTCCTCCCGCTCCGCCAGGGCCTCGGAGCGCCGCCGGAGCCGGGTGATCAGCAGCAGCATCGCCTCGCCGTCGCTCGGGCGTCCGCTTCCCGTGCGTTTTCGTGAGCAGGGGCCGACCGTCCCGGCATTCCCCTAGTCCTGCCACGAAAGGTTCTCAGGACCCAAAAACGTGCTAAGAGCGAAAAGGTCCTTAGAACACTGTTTGGTAGGGCTATAGGCGAGCCAGGACGCTTCGCCACTGCTTGATTTTTGTTCGGTCTCGTGCGCGCGTGTCCGACGCGAACATATAGCATACCCATATTGCAGTACATCGTTTCCCGAGCGGCGTGGCCAGAGAGCACCCGCCGCGACGCGTATCCTATAAGATGTCTCGGTGCCCGCGTCGCCCCTGGGGGGGCGACGCACGTAAGTATTAGAGTGTTGGGGTGGCGCCGAAAAACTGCACGCTTCCGAGCGATGCCAAGTCGCCTCGAAATCCGCTACGAACTCGCCCGCGCCGCTCTGCCCCAGCCCGCCGCCCATGCCGTCGAACTTGAACATGTTGAAGCCCTCGGCCAGGCGGGCGGTCGTGACCTCCTCGAAGCGTTTGAAGTACTTCGGCCCGGATCCGCCACCGCGCCCCCATTGGGCACGCGGAGTCGGGGTGCGTGCTGCTCGCGTGATGCTCGCGAGCTGTCTGGCCGTGCCCCGTACACGCCGGTCGGAAGAAGTGGGTTGAAACATGAAGTAGGAAGGCGTTGGAAGTAGATTGGGCTTCCACCCACCCCCTGAAGAGGAGGAAAGAAGGACAATTGTTTGACTCTTGAAGTGGGAAGGCGCCTAGAGTAGATTAGGATTAGGGCATCCAAAAATGCCTACTTTCAACGACAAGCTTGTATCCTTTCTCGGGCGCGCGCCAACACGGATTAACGACCCGCGGATCCGGCGAACCGTGAGGCCAGTGCCGCCTCACTTGAGCGACGAATCCAAAAGGGTTTTGCGCGAGATGGCGTAGCGACCTGACGCGGTGGCTTAAGCGGGGCGCCGCCGCAACACGCTGCACTGGGAACGAGGGCGCTCGCGCGCGACCCTACGCGAGGAGCTTGCGCGCGAATGGCGGCGCTATCGACCCCGTTCTTCTGTGCCGCCTCCGCTGGCGGCACGGCGCGCCGATGCCGCATGGAAACGGGGCCCGGCGCGAACCCGCGCGCCTCAATCGGCGGCGAGCGAAGGGGGGCAGTGAGAAGGAGAAGGCCTTCTCAGAAGGCGGAGGGACTTCTCAGAAGCCCTCGCGCCTTCTGAGAAGCTTGTTCTATCTTCGGGGGAGGCTTCGAAAGCTTCTCAGAAGGCCAGGCGACCTCCGAACCTTCTGAGAAGGCCTTCTCGTTCTCACTTGGCCTCCCAGACGGCCCAAGAGGCCTCGAAGAGGTCCTCCAGGAGAGTCCGAAGAGGCCAAAATCATTGATTTTCCATTGGTGTTTGAAGGATTTTGGCATTTGCGCCTTTTCGGCTCTCCGACGGCTCAAGACGGCCCAAGAAGCCCCCAAGATCGCCCAAGAGGCCCCCAAGAGAGCCCCCTGATGGCCAAAGTGGCCTCCAAGATGGCCCCTAGAGGGCCCCAAGAGGGCCCAAGAGGCCTCCAACACGCCCAAGATGGCCTCCAAGACGCCCAAGATGGCCTCCAAGACGGCCCTGGAGCGCCCCAAGAGGGTCCCCCGTTGGCCAGAAAGGCCCCCAAAACGGCTCCCGACGGCGTCAGACGTGCCAGGAACCCACCAAGATGGCCGAAGTTCGCTCGAAGCTGGCCCAAAAGGGCCCAAGAGGCCCCCAAGAGGGCCTCCAGGAAGGCCAAAAGATGCCAAAATCACTGATTTTCCGAAGGTTTTTGATGGATTTGGGCATTTCCCTTTTTTCGGCCTTCCGACGGCCCGACACGGCCCAAGAGCCCCCAAAGATCGCCGAATTGGTTTTGGTTCTTTTTCTAAAAGAACTCCCCAGTGGGCTTCGGCCCGTCCCGCCGGCCACCCGTAATTTTCCCAAAATCCGTCTGTCAATGCCTTTGTTCCCCCAACTTGGCCCAAGATGGCCTCCAAGACGGCCAAGATGGCCCAAGATGGCCTCCAAGATGCCTCCCAGACGGCCAAGATGGCCTCCAAGACGGGTAAGATGGCTCCAAGATGCCTCCAAGACGGCCCAAGATGCCCTCCAAGACGGCCAAGATGGCCCCAAGATGCCTCCAAGATGGCCCAAGAGGCCTCCAAGACGTTCTCCAGGAGAGCCCGAAGAGGCCAAAATTATTGGTTTTCCTTAGGTTTTTGAAGGTTTTTTGCGTTTTCTTATTTTCGGCCTTCCGACGGCCCAAGAGGCCCCCAAGATCGCCCAAGAGGCCTCCAAGAAGGCCCTATGACGGCCCAAGGGCCCCCCAAGACGGCCCCAAGAGCGCCCCAAGACGGCCCAAGAGGCCTCCAAGACGCCCAACATGGCCTCCAAGACGGCCCTGAAGCGCCCCAGAGGGCCCCAAGACGGCCCAGAGAGGCCCCCAAGACGGCTCCAGACGGCGTCAGACGGACCAGGAACGCCCTAAGACGGCCAAAGAGACCCCCAGGAAGCCCCCAAAGGCCCCCAAGAGGCCCAAGGAGGCCCCCAAGATGCCTCCAAGAGGCCTCGAAGAGGCCCCCAAGAAGCCCCCAACAGACCCCAAGGGTGCCCCAAGAGACTCCTAACAACCCTCATCCTCCTACTCTATTTCTTCCTCTTCCTCTTCCTGTTCATGATCATTATCTCCCATGTGTTCCCCGAAAGCTTTCCAAACCGACTCGGGGAACTCATGGTCCGATAGCTTGGCCAAGCTCTAGTCCAACTTTCGGCCATATCGGCGTTTCCAAAAAGGCAGGGGGCGGCGGTGATTCGCCGTAGGCGTCTTCGATAGAAGTTTACTCACCCCGCTGCGTTGCCACGCGGCGAGAAACATAGAATAGTATGTGGTTGGCCCCCCAGGCCTTGCAACGTGACTCGTACAGTGGATGGTATTCTTTCCACCCCGCTGCGTTGCCACTTGGCGAGTTGAGTAGAGTTGCACATTCTCCTCCCCGCTGCGATGCCACGAGTCGAGTATAATAGAATCGTATCGTTTCGCCCATGAGTCGTCGCCACACGGCGAATATAGTTCCGCCCCGCTGCGTTGCCACGTGGCGGGTAGAGTCAGATTGGTTACCCCCCCTTCTGCTGCAACGTAGCGAACGGAGTGTAGCATTTCGCTTCCCACCCACGCTAGAGCGGGAGAGTACGTCGTTTCGCCCCCCTAGACGTTGCCACGCAACAAACATAATGTAACCCGATATGGTCTCCGGCCCCAGGCGTTGCCGCGCAACGATTAGACTAAAAGCATACACGCTTGACGCCCCGATGCGCTGCCACGCGGCGAGTATGAACAGAGTCGTGAGTGGTTCGCCCACAGGCGTTGCCACGCAGCGAGCACGAGTGGAATGGTGAATTGTAATTGCTCTCCGCCCCGGAGGAGGATGATGAGGAGGAGGAGAAGGAGGAGGAGGAGGGGGAGGAAGGGGGCGGAGGAGGAGGAGGAGGAGGAGGAGGAGGAGGAGGAGGTAGCTGGTGAATGAGAATGAGATCGTATGTTTTCCGCCCTGCCGCGTTTCCCCCGTGCGGAGTTACGCCCGCCGACCCTGTCGCCGTGTGGAGGGGGCTGATCCGTTTGACCCGTCTTCGTCGACGTCGTCGTCGTCGCCGCCGTCGCCGCTCCCTCTCTTTCCCTGGGCCCGTCGCCCCTCTCCCATTTTCCTGGGCCTTCCTCCTCCTCCTCCTCCTCCTCCTCATCCTCCTCTCTCCTCATATTGACCCTCCTGATATTGATCCTCCTCCTCCTCCTCCTCCTCCTCCTCCTCCTCCTCCTCCTCCTCCTCCTCCTCCTCCTCCTCCTCCTCCTCCTCCTCCTCCTCCTCCTCCTCCCCCCCCCGAACGAAATTGAGCGACGTCGACATGGAGTCGAAGAGAAGCCCTGTCCCTTTGATCCCTTCCCCGCCAGGGGGGGGGTCCCCAGGGTGTCGCGGGGGGGGATTCCAGGGGGGGTTCCAGGGGGGTCCCAGGTCTGAATACCGCCCCTCCATGGGGGAGGCCCAGGGGGCCCAAAAAAGTCCCAAGACCAGCCAAGAGTGCTCGAAGAGGCTCCCAAGACGGTCCAAGAAAACCCCGAATCGCCAAACGATCAGTCCAGGACGTCTTTACGGCCTCCACACGGCCCAAGAAGGCTAGAAGACGCCCCAAGAGGTCTCGAAGAGCACTCCCAAGAGAGCCCCAAGAGGCAAAATTCGCGGATGTTCCTTCTTAAGTTTTTCAAGGATTTTGGCATTCTCGCCTTCTCAGCTTCCCGACGCTCCAAACCAGCCTAAGAGGCTCCAACGATCGCCGCAAGAGACCTCTAAGAGGGTCCCGAAACCGGCCAAACAGGGCCCGAAGACGGCCCAAGACGCCTTCAAGACGGCCCAAGAGTCCCCCTAAAGAGGGCTCCAAGAGGGTGCCCAGACAGGGACGGACATGTCGAGCCCTCGGCCCCGAGAGGCCCCCAGGAGGCCAGAAGAGGCCCACGAGAGGCCCCCAGGAGGCTTCAAGAGGCCCCCAGAAGCCCCAAGAGGCTCCCAAGAGGTTCCCAAGAGGCCTCCAAGATGCGCCCAAGAGGCCCCAATAACTGCAACCCAGAAGCCTCCGAGAGCGCTCCGAAGAGACCCCAAACAGCATCCCTGAGGACTCTGACCCACGTCAACGTCGACGTCGTCGTCGTCGGCGTCGGCGTCGGCGTCGGCGTCGGCGTCGGCGTCGGCGTCGTCGTCGTCGTCGTAGTCGACGTCGTCGTCGTCGTCGTCGTCGTCGTCGTCGTCGTCGTGGTCGTCGTCGTCGTCGTCGTCGTCGCCGTCGTCGTCGTCGTCGCCGCCGTCGTCGTCGTCGTCGGCGTCGGCGTCGGCGTCGGCGTCGGCGTCGGCGTCGTCGTCGTCGTCGTCCCCCTTCAGGGTCGGCGGCACTGGCCGTGAGGCCTTCGCAATATAATCGTATTGCTTTGCCCCCCAAGCTTGCCACGTGACGAATAGAGGGGTGGACTTGCATTGCCCGCCCCCAGGCATTGCCACGCCACGAGCAGAGTAGCATCCGCCGACCCTGTCGGCGTGTGACAGGGGCTGTTCTGCCGCCGTCGCCGCCGCTGCCGCCGTCGCGTCGCCGCCGCCATCACGTCCCCTCCTTCCCCTGAGTCCGTCGCCGCTCCCCCCCTTTCCTTGGGCCCTCGTCCTCAAGCGCGACAGCCCAAGCGAAATACACCAGACCAGCCACAGCGAAATGAAGCAACGTTGTCATCGAGTCGAAGGGAAGCCCCTTCCCTTTGATCCCTGCCCCGCGGAGGGGGGGTCCCGGGTGGTGGTCCCAGGTCAGAATACCACCCTCCTGGGGCGTGTCAGGGCCCGCCCTCTCCCTCCCATTTCAGTCGAGGACCGAGGCCTCCAGGGTCGGCGGCACCAGCCGTAAGGCCTTAGCAATAGGAGTTGGTTCGGCCGCTGTGTTGCCGTGACAAGAAGCATAGAATAGTCTTGGTTCGGCCGCCAAGCGTTGCTACGTGACGAAAAAGAGTGGAACGGTACTGCTTCCGTGTCGTTACGTTCCCATGTTTCGAGTAGGGTCGACTTGTATTTCTTCCGCCCCGCTGTGTGCCACGTGGCGAGTATAATTGAATAGTGTGTTTCGCCCATGAGCGGGTTGCCACGCGGCGAGCAAAACATCTGCCCAGCTGCGTTGTCTTGTGGCGAACGCGATAGAATAGTATGTCTCCCCCGCCAGGCGCTGCCACACTATATGTGTCTGCCCTCTTGCTTTGCCATGCGAGGAAAAGAATGGAATTGGTCAACCAACCAACCGCCCAACAAAGTAACCGACCAATTAGTCCGCTGGGCAACTGGGAAAACCGGCGAACCATCCAAACCATGAAGTGCAGCGCCGTGCCCGCGTCGCGCCGCCATCCACCCGACCAACCGACAAATCAACCGATTGGCTAACCGACCAACCGACCAACCGCAACAAACCGCCTAACCAACGGACCAACCGACAAACAAGCAACAAACCAATCAAACAACCAACCGTCCCACCGACGAAACAACCAACCGACCATCTGGGCAACCAACCGACCAACCGACCACCCGACGAACCAACAAACCGGGCAACTGGGCAACCGGCCACCCGACCACCCAACCTATCCGACCGTGCTCCCGTCTCGCTGCGTTGCCACCTGGCGAGTAGCGGTAGACTTGTTTTGGTGTCCGCCCCACGGCGTCACCACGCTGCCAGTACAGGGCAGTTTTTAATACATCGGATGTTTAGACACATATGATATTTAATACATGAATAATTCACGAATAGATTTATGCATGAACTCATCTTTGTTTTCAATAGTAAATCCCTGCAGGTTTAAAACATGATCCGCATGCGGAGCATGTATTAAAAACGGCACTGTAGGATCGTATCGTATTGCTTCGCCCCTGAGGGTTGCCACGCGGCGACCACGAGAAATCCGCCCAGCTGCGCTGCCACGTGGCAGCATGCCACAGAAGAGCAGCTCGCCCCCCAGACGCTGCCACGCAACGGGTCCACTGAAGCACGATTTGCTTCCGCCCCCTTGTTGTAAGTCGGGCCTGTCCCTCTGCAGGAGGAATATTCCAGAATAGTCATAACAAATAATATGGGGACGATGTTGTTGACTATTGTTGAGCATGTTGGGAACATGTTCGATAATAACAACAACAACCACAACAACAACAACAACAACAACAAGAACAATATCAAGAACAAGAACAATGACAAGAACAACGACAACAACAACAGCAACAACAACAACAGCAACAGCAACAGCAACATCAACAACAACAATAACAATAACAATGACAAGAACAACAACAACAACAACAACAACAACAACAACAACAACAACAACAACAACAACAACAACAACAACAACAACAACAACAGCAACAACAAAAACAACAACAACAACAACAACAACAACAGCAACAGCAACAGCAACAACAACAACATCAACAGCAACAACAACAACATAACGTCCCACATCCCCCTGTAGGGAGATACGCCCGACCTAACCCTTGTTTTGCCATACGAGGAAACAATGGAAATGGACAACCAAACAACCAAAACAAACCAACCGACCGATTAGTCCGCCAGCCAACCAAGAAAGCCTGCAAACCAGCCAAGCCATGACGTGCCGTGCCGTGCCCGCGTCGCGCCGCCATCCACCTGACCAACCGACCAATCAACCGATTGGCTAACCAACCAACTGACCAACCAACCAACCGCAACCAACCGCCCAACCCACGGAACCACCGACCAAACAAACAGCAAACTCACCAGGCAACCAACTGACCAACCGCCCAACCAACCAACCAACTGGGCAACCAACCGACCCACCGACCACCCAGCGAACCAACCAACCAATCGGGCAACCGGGCAACCAGCCACCCGGCCACGCGACCGACCGAACGTTCCACTTCATTCGAAATTGCACATGTTTCCAACAGATGTTGGACCCTCAGACAAAGCGACTTCGTTTTGGCCCCTCTCGGGGCCATCTTGGGACCCTCTTGGGGCCCTCTTAAAAGCAGCTTGGACCCTCTCGCACGTACCCCCCCAACCCCCCAGGGGCCGCAAGGGGGCCACGAAGGGAAACAAAATCAAGTCACGCGTGAGCCGTCGTGCGTGGCTTCATGTTGAGCTCCTTCTTTGCACTCCCATGGGACCCGGAGGAGGAGGAGGAGGAGGAGGAGGAGGAGGAGGAGGAGGAGGAGGAGGAGGAGGGGAGGGGGAGGGGGTGGGGGAGGGGAGGGGGAGGGGGAGGGGGAGGGGGAGGAGGAGCAACCCCCGAGGCCCCTGGGGGCCTCGGGACGGCCGCGGGACCGCGGAGGCCCTCCTGGGCCCGGAGCCCCTCGAGGCCGTCTTGGGGATGGCTCGGGGGCGTCCTGGGCCGCCCGGGGGCTCGGAGAAGCCTCGTCGGCACCCCCTATCTGCGGTGGCGGCCACGGCCTGGGAGCCCCTGGGGCTGGTGATCCGACACGTGTGTGTGTGTGTGTGTGTGTGTGTGTGTGTGTATGTCTGTATGTATGTATGTATGTATGTATGTATGTATGTATGTATGGATGGATGGATGGATGGATGGATGGATGGATGGATGGATGGATGGATGGATGGATGTATGCATGTATGTATGTATGTATGTATGTATATATGCATATACAGTCGAGGCGTTGACCTAAGGAACCCTAAATAAGGAACGAGGCCCCTATTTTCCATAAGTTAAACTTCGATTTCGTGCCGAAAACCTAAGGAAAATCCAAGGCAAGCTGCGAAACAATTAAGGAACACGGAGCCCCTCCCCAACGAAAAGGGTTCCTTCTTCAGGACCCCGACTGTATATACACGTGTGTGAGCCAGCGCGGACACCAAGCAGTGTGCATCTAGCACTCCACGCTGTGCAGTAGACGTGGAGCAAGACGTGCGGTGCAGTCTGCGTGGCGCCATATGCGCGGCGAGGTCTGTGTTGTGCCATAAGTGTGGTGCCATCTAGAATGAGCAATCTACACGGTGTAATCTAGCTGTTGTACGATTTATGTGGTGCCAGCTATGCGGTGCAATATAGGCGGTGCAATATATGTGGTGAAATCTACTCTGCTGAACTTGAAGTTGTCAACTCCACTGCTCGCGCAAACATCCCACCCACCCACCCGCAACTTGGTTTGCAAAACCTATGCGGGACCGAGCACTGATATCGCTCCGGGGTCGTCTTGGAGCCCTCGGGGGCGTCTCAAGAGCGCCCCAAGAAGGCCGGAGAAGCAAGACGGCCGACGACGACGACGACGACGACGACGACGGCGGCGACGACGACGACGCCGACGTCGACGACGACGAAGACGACGACGCCGACGCCGACAACGACGACGAAGACGACGACGACGTCGCCAACGAAGACGACGACGAGGGAGGAAGGAGGACGACGACGGCGACGACGGCGACAACGACGACAACGACGACAACGACGACAACGACGAGGGAGGAGGAAGGACAGCGACGACACGAACGACGAAGGAGGAGGAAGGACGGCGACGCCGACGACAACAACGACGAGGGAGGAGGGAAGACGACGACGAGACGACGACGACAACGACGACGACGACTGCGACGAAATAGGAGGGACGACGACGAGACGCCGACGACGGACGATGACGACGACGACGAGGGAGGAGGAGGAAGGACGACCACGGCGACAACGACGACGGAAACGACCACGACGCCAAAGAGGACGACGACGACGAACACGAGGAAAGACACAGGACGACGTAGGCGACGACGACGACGACGACGACGCGGGAGGAGGGAGGACGGCGACGACGACAACGACGACGACGACGCCGCAAGAGCGCGCGCGCACGCTTTTGTTGAAAATGCGTGTTGCGAAACCTTGGGTTTTTGTAAGTTTTTTTGACACACGATTTTGAAATCCTTCCGAAACCGATGGGTTTTGAAGGTTTTCGGTATACGCGCGCGACGACGCGCGCGTCTGCACTTCGTCCCGTTTTGTTGCAGAGGATTCTCGCGACGGCACACGCGCAAGGGCGTTCGACAGATTTCGACATGCGCGCGCGAAGCCCGTTTAATAGCATTTTGTGAAAATCTTGAAAAAACCTATGGTTTTCTTAAGATTTCGCAAGAGCTCGCGCGGAAGCTTTTTTAGCAAATCAGGGTTGCGAAACCCTGTGTTTTTGTATGTTTTTTGGAACCTCGATTGCGAAATCTTCCGGTACCGAAGGGTTTTTAGGGATTTCGGCATGCGCGCGCGACGACGCGCGCGTGCGCACTTCGTCCAATGTTTTGCTAAGGATTCGCGAAAAAGTGTTATGTTAGAACAAAACATGTCACCGCATGGTGTTGTTTACAAGGGAACCTCAGGGGGGGGAACCCGGCTGGCCTGGGATAGTGTAAATTCATATTTAGGATGGACATGTGGTCATAATCATATGATTTACATACCCGAAAAGGGTGTCGACGCCGGGGGGGGTAGATCCTGTTTTTAGAAAGGAGAATATCTGTGGTGCACTATATGTTGTGCGGTCTATGTGGTGCGGGTATGCTGTGCACTACATATGGCACAATCTATAGAATTCTATTTAGGTGGTGCAAAATATGCAGTGCGATCTAGGTGGTGCAATGTATGTGGTGCAATTCCCTTTGACTGTCTTGAAGCTGCCCTCTCCACTGCTCGTTCAAACATCCCATCCTCCCACCCGCAACTTGGTCGCAAGACTTCTTGATACCATGACGGTGGGTACCAAATGGCACTTGGCAACGACAGCGACGCCGACGACGACAGCGACGCCGACGACGACGACTACGCCGACGACGACTACGACGACACCGACAACGTCTCCGACGATTTCGACGACGACGTCCCCGACGCCGACGACGACGACGACAACGACGACAACGACGAGGGAGGAGGGAGGACGGCGACGACGCGAACAACGAAGAAGGGAGGACGGCGACGCCGACGACGACAACGACAAGGGAGGAGGGAAGACGACGACGACGACGACGACGACGACGACGACGACGACGACGACAGCGCCGAAATAGGAGGGACGACGATGAGCTGCCGACGACGGACGAGGACAACGACGAGGGAGGAGGAAGGACGACCACGGCGACAACGACGACGGAAACGACGACGACGCCAAAGAGGACGACGACGACGACGAGGAAAGACAGAGGACGACCACGGCGACGACGACGACGAGGGGGGGGAGGACGGCGACGACGACGACGACGACGATGCAAGAGCGCGCGCGCACGCTTTTGTTGAAGATCCGTGTTGCGAAACCCTGTGTTGTTGTATGTCTTCAGGGCACTCGATTTTGAAATCCTTCCGAAACCGACAGTTCTTTAAGAATTTCGGCATACGCGCGCGACGACGCGCGCGCGTGCACTTCGTCCCATTTGTTGCAGAGGATTGTCGCAACGGCACGCGCGCAAAGGCGATCGAACGATTTCGACATGCGCGCGCGAAGCCCGTTTGGTAGTATGTTTGGGAAATGTTGAAAAACCTTTGGTTTTCTTAAGAATTCGCAAGAGCGCGCGCGCACGCTTTTTGTTGAAAATCCGTGTTCCGAAAGCCTTTGTTTTTGTATGTAGTTTGGAAACTCGATTTTGGAATCCGTCGCAAACCGAAGGTTTTTGAAGGATTCCGGCATGCGCGCGCGACGACGCGCGCGTGTGCACTTCGTCCAATGTTTTGCAAGGGATCCGGGAAAACTTATGACTTTTGGTAAACGAGTGTGCGCGCATATCAGTTTTTTGCAGAGGATGGCGGGGAGGTCGATACAGGCCTGGCTGGGGTAGTATGAATTCACAGGTAGGATGGACGATGGGGCAGAATCATATGTAAGTTACAATACGAAAAGGGGGCTCGGCACTTCTGGGGGGGTAGCGTCTACTCTTACTTCTTAGGAAAGGGAATAGATGTGGTGGACTGTATCCTGTGCGATCCAGGTGTTGCCATCGATGTGTGGTGCAGTATGTGCTGTGCGCTCTGTGTGGTGCACTATATATTCGGTGCAGTGTGTGTTGTGCGATCTATGTGACACGGGAAATGCTGCTATGTATGTGTATATATATGTATATATAGAATGAAAGCTAGCTGGTGCAATATATGAGATGCGACCTATGCGGTGCCGTCTATGCGGTGCAATTCTGTGCGGTGCAATATGTGCGGAGGCGGGCACGGGCGGCGACGGGGCGGCGGCGGGGCGGCGGCGGTGACGACATTAGCCGCCAGAGCGGCAGACAGGCCCAGGCGACGAGGCGGCGACGAGGCGGCGACGGGGCGGCGACGGCGACTACATCGCCGCCAAGGCGGCAGACAGAGCCAGTGCCTCAGAAGACAGGGAAGAGCCCCTGAATGCGGGAACAGTTCGGGGAATGTGCGCGTGTAGTCTGAGAAGTTCGCGGGGTTCTAGCGGAGTGAGAGGAGGAAACCGCCGTAAGAGCAGAAGGAGGGGGAGCCGACAGATCAGAGGCATCAGGAGGAGTGGGGAGCTGGAGGAGGTTGAGAAGGGGAGGAAGAGAGGGATAGCGAAGCAAGCGAGCTTCAGGAGTTGCAGGGGGTTCGGGGCGGGGCAGAAGTTTCTGGAGGAGGACAGGGACGATGACGAAGGGGAGGAGAGAGGATGGGGAAGAAGAAGGCATGAGGGACGAGGTAGGAGAGAGGATCTGGTGTGAGGGGCGACGGAGAGGGAAGGAGGAGGGATAAGGTTGACGCAGGGTGGAAGGTCGAGCAAGGAGGGCGAGAATGAGGACGACGATGAGGGAATCATGCTGAACGCAACTGGAGCATGGCCCTGGAGGCACACAGCTATGAACATGCCAATACCCTACTTCAGCCCACCAATCCTTCTCTACACTCCCACATAACTCTTTACCAGCTCAGCCTGCTTTCAGAACTCTCCCTGCTCCTCCATGTGTGCATGGCCCACCACCACCGCCTCTAGCATCATCACCATCACCATCACCATCACCATCACCATCACCATCACCATCACCACTACCATCATCATCATCATCATCATCATCATCATCATCATCATCATCATCATCATCATCAGCATCATCATCATCATCAGCATAATCATCATCAGCAGCACCACCACCACCACCATCATAACCATCACCATGATCGGCATCACCATCCTTGTCATAATCGCAGTCATCATCATCATCATCATCCCCGACATCCTCCTGATCATCATCATCACCATCACCATCACCATGACCATCACCATCACCCACCACATCCATACTACTACAACCACCTCCTATCCGTCGTGTCGTTAATGTCCTCACGTGTCTCATCATCGATCCTCATCCCCCTCACCTGCCTCATCATGATGATCATCCTCCACGCCATCAGTAGCGGAAACACCATCATCGGCAGCAGGAAGTCATCAGCCAGTGCCAGCATCAGCTTCATCATCATTATCATCAGCAGCATCATCATCATCATCACCATCACCATCACCATCATCACCATCATCATCATCATCATCATCAGCAGCAGCATCATCATCATCATCATCATCATCATCATCATCATCATCATCATCATCATCATCATCATCATCATCATCATCATCATCATCATCATCACCATCATCATCATCATCATCATCATCATCATCATCATCATCATCATCATCATCATCATCATCATCATCATCATCATCATCATCATCATCATCATCATCATCATCATCATCATCATCTCATCATCATCATCATCATCATCATCATCATCATCATCATCATCATCATCATCATCATCATCATCATCATCATCATCATCATCATCATCATCATCATCATCATCATCATCATCATCTTCATCATCATCATCATCATCATCATCATCATCAGCATCATCATCATCATCATCATGAGCAGCATCATTATCATCGTCAGCATCATCTCGTCATCATGCGCCGCCCTCTCGCCTTCATCATCAACTGAACATCCAACATATTAGAGCACCGTCCGTACATTCCCCCGACATCCTACCGAACACGCATGCATATCATCGTGCGCATCTACGCATCATCGTGGGTCATCGTCATCCCCATCCTCACCATCACACATCGTCATACCTCCTCTGGCCTCCTACTCGAAATCATCCTGCTCGGGCCCCCTTCTCCTGCATTATCCTGTCCGACCTCCCCTTCATCCTGCTCCTCTTCCTGCTCATTGTCGGCGGCGCCTTCGCGCATTTGTGCTTAAACTCCTCGCGGGTACAGGGGCATTCGACCGAGAGCTGACCGAAACAATGTTGATGACAAGCACCGCAGAATGGCGAGGAACTAGGGACTTGAAAAGCAGGAGGAAGGGAGGGAGGAAACAAGGTGACGAAGGAGAGGGATGAAATGGAGGAGAACGGGGGTGAGAGAGAAGGAAAGGAGGAAGGAGCAGAGCGGAGGAGAGGGAGGAGAGAGGGAGGAGGGAGGAGGGCAAGGGACGAGGGAGCATGGAGCAGGGAGCAGAGAGCAGACAGGGGGGAGGAGGAAGGAAAGGAGCAGGAGGAGGAGGAGGAGCAGGAGGAGGAGCAGGAGGAGGAGCAGGAGGAGCAGGAGAAGGAGCAGGAGGAGGAGCAGGAGGAGGAGCAGGAGGAGGAGCAGGAGGGAGGAAGAAGAAGAAGAAGAAGAAGAAGAGAAACAAAACAAAAAAGAAGAGGAGGGAGAGGGACGAGGAGAGCGCGCAGGGGGGAGGCGAGGGAGGAGCACGCGGCGAGGGGAGGGAAGCCCGCTCCCACGGCGCGCCGGCGCGCACTCTGCCGCGCCGGCGGACGCGGGGGCCCGGCACGCCGCCCGGTGGACAGAGACCGCTACGTTTGGGTCGGGCACGTCCTCCCACAGGGCAGTTTTGAATACATAGGATTTGTAAAAACAAAAAACAAACAATTCCCCAGACAGCTTGCGGAACGGGGTGCTGTTGTGATAGAAGCTAACTCCGGCCGAGGGAAGGCGGAGCAAAGACATCCTCACAAAAATTTGATGGTCCGGGCCGTTTCCCTTGAGACGTCCTCACAACTCTCGTTTCTGAGTTGGCCGGGATTGGCCGTTTCGCCTGAGACATCCTCGAAAAGTTGCGCTCCGGGACGCCGCGCGAGAGGTGGTCTGGGCCGTTTCGCTTGAGACATCCTCGAAACTCTGAGCCCCGAGGTGCCGTGCGAGAGGTGATCCAGGCCGTTTCGCCTGAGACATCCTCGAAACTCTGAGCTGTGAGATGCCCTGCGCGACGTGGTCCGGCCCGTTTCGCCTGCGACATCCTCGAAACTCTGAGCTCCCAGATGCCGCGCGAGAGGTGGTCCGGCCCGTTTCGCCTGAGACATCCTCGAACTTCTGAGCTCTGACATGCACTGCGCGAGGTGGTCCGGCCCGTCTCGCCTGAGACATCCTCGCAACTCTGAGCTCTGAGATGCCGTGCGCAAGGTGGTCCGGCCTGTTTCGCACAAGACATTCTCGCAACTCTGAGCTCCCAGATGCCGCGCAAGAGGTGGTCCAGCCTGGGGGCCCAGAAGACCACATGTTACATATCCTCCCTGGGACCCTGGGAGCCCGCCTGAGACATCCTCGAATCTGAGCTCTGACATGCCCTGCGCGAGGTGGTCCGGCCCGTCTCGCCTGAGACATCCTCGCAACTCTGAGCTCTTAGATGCCGTGCGCAAGGTGGTCCGGCCTGTTTCGCACAAGACATTCTCGCAACTCTGAGCTCCCAGATGCCGCGCAAGAGGTGGTCCAGCCTGGGGGCCCAGAAGACCACATGTTACATATCCTCCCTGGGACCCTGGGAGCCCCAGGAGGCCCCAGAGAGCTCCAGGAGGCCGCAGGACGCCCAGGACAGGCCCCAGGGGTTCCCAGGAGGCTCCCAGGAGGCCCCAGGAGGCCCCCTATCAGAACGTGTCCAGTTAATACACATCCGTGTCGATTCGTTGATTTTTCCTGCTCTTGGCCATTTTGAGAGGCCCAAGCGGCCACATGTTAGATATCCCTCCTGGGAGCCCCAAGAGGCTTCAGGAAACCCCAGGTGGAGTTCAGGAGGCCACAGGAGGCCCAGGAGGAAGCCCCAGGAGGTCCCCAGGAGGCCCCAGGAGGCACCAGGAGGCCCCCGCAACTCGGAGCTCTGAGACGCCGCGCTCGAGGTGGTCCGGCCCGTTTCGCCTGAGACTTCCTCGCAGCGCGTTTCGCCCGAGACACCGGCCCGTCTCGCCTGAGACATCCTCGCAACTCTGAGCTCTGAGATGCCGTGCGCAAGTTGGTCCGGCCCGTTTCGCACAAGACATTCTCGCAACTCTGAGCTCCCAGATGCCGCGCAAGAGGTGGTCCAGCCTGGGGGCCCAGAAGACCACATGTTACATATCCTCCCTGGGACCCTGGGAGCCCCAGGAGGCCCCAGAGAGCTTCAGGAAGCCGCAGGACGCCCAGGACAGGCCCCGGGGGTCCGCAGGAGATTCCCAGGAGGCTCCCAGGAGGCCCCAGGAGGCCCCCTATCAGAACGTGTCAAGTTAATACAAATCTGGTGTCGATTCGTTGATTTTTCCTGCTCTTGTGGCCCCCCTCCCCCATTTTGGGGGGCCCCGACGGCCACATGTTAGATATCCCTCCTGGGAGCCCCAAGAGGCTTCAGGAAGCACCAGGTGGGGTCCAGGAGGCCACAGGAGGCCCAGGAGGAAGCCCCAGGAGATCACCAGGATGCCCCAGGAGGCCCCAGGAGGCCCCCGCAACTCGGAACTCTGAGACGCCGCGCTCGAGGTGGTCCAGCCCGTTTCGCCGGAGACTTCCTCGCAGCACGTTTCGCCCGAGACATCGTCGCAACTCTGGGGTCTGAAATGCCGCGCGCGAGGTGGTCCAGCCCGTGACATCCTCGCAACTCCGGGCTCTGAGATGCCGTTCGGGATGAAGAGGAGGTGGAGGAGGAGGAGGAGGAGGAGGAGGAGCAGGAGGAGGCATGTTTTAACATGCCATGCCAGCCCGCACTGGACGGGCACGCAATCGACCTTGGAAACCGCAGTGGGTCTAAAAACCCTGTTTGGGGATACTGCACTCCGGTTATAATAATAATGATTTTTAATATATGATTAATGTCTGAATAAATCTATGCATGAACTCATCGTTGTTTTTAATGCTACACCCCTGCATGTTTAATACAAGATCCGCACGCGGAGCATGTATTAAAAACGGCACTGTACAGGCGGATCTTGGAGGAAAAAAGCTGTCAACAAAAAATTCAAACATAATCAAAAACAGGAAAAGATCGTTCCCTTGATATGTTCTGACTATCTTTGAATACTCCTCCTGTGGAGGGACACGCCCGACTTAAAGCTACGCGGCCCTGACGCGCGCGATCAGCGTGGACTGGCGATGCCGCAGAGCGCGGTCGATGACAGCGTCGGCGCGAATCCGATACCGCTCTGAAAACACTGAAAAGGGATGAAGCTTGTGTCGTCGATTGGGTTCTTCTCGTCGCCCTGGGCTTTGCGTCGTTTGGGGCCTTTTAAAGCCCGGCTTCGGGCCCCGGGACCGTGAGAACCCAGAATGGAAAAACTGCCCCCCAGGGAAAGTCTCCCGAAGGATCCTCCGACACGACCTGCAAAAGTGGCATCACTCCTCCGGCGGGGCAGGAAAGGCCCCCCCCCCCCCCGGACTTTGCCTACTCCAGATTTCGTAATAAAGGGAGGGGGGTCTCATTTCGGGGGGGGGTCTCTTCCAGGCTATCTTGGAGGGTCTGGGGGGGTCTGGGGACGATGTTTTGGAGGGTTCTCCCACGGGGGAGGTCTGAAATGGCTTGTCTTGGAGGGTCCAGACCCACTCCCTTTTATTACGAAATCTGGAGTAAGCGCACGCCGGCGCTCTGGTCTCTGGTGGAAGCTCGGGGCGGGAACGCCGCCCGAAAAGCCCGCCACTCTGGACAGAGACCGCCGCGCGCCCAGGCGGGCGCGACCCGCGGCGCGGAGGGGCGACGCAAGGGGGGCGCACGCGACGACGGCGCTTCGGTGCGGACCCCGGGAAGCACCAGGAGCTCTGGCAGGCATCGGTGCGGCTGCAGTCCTGCGTCGCCGTCGTCCGCCGTCGCCGCCGAGCGGCGGGGCTTGTGGGAAGCTCCAGTCGGCGGTGGACAAACCTCCCTTTAGTAGACCTCCCCTTAGTGAAAACGGCCTGGGGCCGAAACCGACGGACCTCTGACCCGCAAAAACAACGGCCGCGACGCCCTCCCGCGAACCGAAAACGGCCAATTCCTTAATCGACATGTCAGGGTAGGAGGTCTGTCCACCTCCGACTCAGGCCTTCTGAGAGGCCCCCTGTGGCTTCCGGCAAGGCTCAGAACACTTCCTGGAAAGCGCAGGAGGCCCTCTGAGCCTTCGGAGCAGGCCCGTTCGCACTGCCTTCGCCCCTGGACGCGCCACCGATGGGTGCGGCTGCAGCCCCACATCGCCAGGAGGCGGAGGAGCAGGAGGAGGAGCAGCAGGAGGAAGAGGCGGACGAGGACGAGGACGAGGATGGGGATGAGGATGGGGATGAGGATGAGGATGAGGAGGAGGAGGAGCAGGAGGAGGAGGGGGAGGAGCAGGAGGAGGATGAACTGCCCACCATCGCTGCCCAAGGCCCGCCGCCGCAGGCGGCGGCCGCAGTTCCCCACGCCTGGGTGGAATGGCTGGAGGCAACCGCGGGCAGACGCCAGAGGCCGACATCCAACGGCGCGCCTAAAAGCGCCTGGGAGCGCCCGTGATCGTTCCCCGGAGCGCTTGGGAGCGCCCGGTAGTCCTCCTCCTCCTGATCGTCCTCCTCCTCCTCCTCCTCCTCCTCCTCCTCCTCCTCCTCCTCCTCCTCCTCCTCCTCCTCCTCCTCCTCCTCCTCCTCCTCCTCCTCCTCCTCCTCCCTTCAGCAGACGCACCCCGGGAGGGGATCGAACCGGGCAGGGCTGCCTGCCGGCGGTGCGCCGGACGGGGAAGCGAGACGGGGCAGGCTGGCTCAGAGGGCGGCGGGGCTTCTCAGAAGCCCCCCAGGCTTCTGGGGAGTCCCCCGTGGATCCGGAAGCGGTTCCGAACGACTCTCGGGGAAGGCTGGTGACATTCTGAGCCTTCTGCAGCGGCCCGCCGCCCGTGCCTTCCCCCCTGGGCGCGCCGACGAGCCTAGATCTCAACGTCCAGCGCTGGTCAGCAAACGTCAGTTATGAGGGGTCGTCACGTCGTCCTCCTCCTCGCCGTCCCCCTCTGACGGTTCCTTGGGGGGAGGTTTGTTCTGGTTCCCAGACCTTCCCTGGGTTCCCTGGTCTTGCTCCTTTTCAATGCATTCCCTGGGTTCTCTGGGAGCTCCCCGGGTTCCCCGCCCCAGGCGCAATGCCAAGCAACGCCAAGCAATGAGCAATGCGAAGCAATGCGAAGCAATGCGAAGCAATGCGAAGCAATGCGAAGCAATGCGAAGCAATGCGAAGCAATGCGAAGCAATGCCAAGCAACGCCAAGCAACGCCAGGCACTGCCAGGCAACGCCAAGCAACGCCAGGCAACGCCAAGCAACGCCAAGCAATGCCAAGCAATGCCAAGCGATGCATAGCAATGCCAAGCAATGCCAAGGAATGCCAAGCAATGCCAAGCTATGCCAAGCCATGCCAAGCACTGCGCCCATGCAACAGGAACCTTTCCTCCAGTTGGGCTCGCGCCGGGTTCATTGTCCTGGGGCTGTTGCTTGCAGCCCTGAACCTGGGCCGTGGGCTGTCAATAGCGCCCGCACCCCAAACCGGCAGAGCTCAGCGGACTGAACCACTCGAGGGCCGCGACCGACCGACCGACCTCCTCCTCCTCCTCCTTCTCCTCCTCTCCCCCCCCCCGTCCGCCTCCGTCCTCCGACCATTCATCCCTCGCTAGGGCTGACGCTAACATGGATCAGGGATCTGTGAATCTGGCGCCCACGCGCCAGATCCACGGATCCAACAACAATAACAACAACAACAACAACAACAACAACAACAACAACAACAACAACAACAACAACAACAACAACAACAACAACAACAACAACAACAACAACAACAACATCAACAACAACAACAACAACACCACCACCAACAACAACAACTACAACTACAACTACAACAACAGGAAGCCAGTGCCGCCTCAGATGGCGACGAAGTGCGTCACTCTCCGCATGGACGCGGGACCCGCCGCCAGTCCACGCGCACTGATCCATACTCTCGTTTCCTCGACTCTCACTATCCCCCCTCATCTTCTCCCCTCCCCCTCATCTTCCCCCTTCATCTTCCTCCTCCCCCTCCTCATCTTCCCTCTCCCCCTTCTCGTCAGACCCTCCTTAGTGTGTCACTATCCCCGCTCATCTTCCCCCTCAGATTCCCCCTCCCTCATCTTCCCCCTACCTCATCTTCACTATCCTCGTCGGACCCCCCCCTCATCTTCCCCCTCCCCCTCCTGGTCATCTTCCCCCTCCCCCTCCTGGTCAAACCCTTCCCCCACGGCGACGATGCCCCGACGACGAGGAGCCCCCGACCCGCCGGGAGAAGCGCGCTCTGACCAGACCGACGCGGATCTCGGCCATCGAAGGCGGCGCCGACGATGCGCGTCGCAACGCCGCCGACGACGACAACAACAACGACGGCGGCGGCGGTGGCGCAGACGACGACAGCGACGACGACGACGACGACGACGACAGCGACGACAGCCACGACGACGACAATGACGACGACGACGACGACGACGACGACGACGAGGGCGACGGCGACGGCGCTGACGCCAACGGCGGCGGCAGCGGCGACCGGCGTCCTTCCGCTCCGCGCGGTCGAGACCGGCGGGCGGCTCCCACTGGACACGGCCCCTGCCGGGCTCCATGCGCTCCGCCTCTGCACGCGGGGGGCGAAGGGCTGTCGAACTCGGCATTGCAGCAGTCTGCGCGCCGGCTGGCCGAAGCCCCTCGCCCAGAGAGCCAAGGGGAGCACTCTTGTTTCGACCGCCGCCCTCCCCATCGAAGGGGGGCCCAGCCCCGAGACCTGGAGGGAGGAGGGAGGAGGGACTTGTCTTATCTTTCGCACATTTCTCATGTTTGCCTGGAGGCACACGGCATTGAAAGAGACACTGACGATGCCCTTGCTGGTAGGATCGTTGCTCCCGTGGTAGCGTATACTGATCTCTTGATGGAACTGGAGAGAGATCACGACCTGGCGTGAATGGCACCGTCCGCCACCGCCTCCTCCTCCTACCTCGATACAGCGATACAAGGGGTCTAGCCGAGCAGAACACGCCAGCGCGCACGCAGCTCAAAGCCGACCTGAGAGAGGGAGAGAGAGAGAGAGAGAGAGAGAAGATAAGATAAGAGAAGAGAAGAGAGGCAATGGATGCCTCTGGGCTGCCTGACCGAAGTTGCGGTCGGCAGCAGGCCGCGCAAAGGCGGGAAGGGGTCCTCCGCAGTCCCGCCCCCGTCTGGGAAATCCGCCTCCCCCGCCGCCAGGGTGGGAACCTGCTCGAAAGTGATGGGGCAGGTGCTGAACTTAGTGCAGCTCACTTTGCACCCTGGCTGTAGGGAGGCTGACCCTAAACAGCGAAGATACCAAACAGCATCATATAAGTCTGAAGTTCCAAAGAGGACCCAAGCTTCGCTGCTTAGGAAAGAGAGCGACAGCCTCACTCTCTAAGCTGCTTGGAAGCACACGTGGCCTAAAATGGCCCACTCCTTTGCGACAAAATGCCGCGGGTGCTTCCAAGGTGCGTGCGCAGCAGCTGCGGAGGACAGGGGGGAGATCCTCCTTCTCCTCCTCCGATAAAAACACGCGCAGCCCAAGCACGCAACACACACACACACACACACACACACACACACACACACACGCACACTAAAACTCGACCCCTCCTCTCCCCCTCCCCCCCCACAAATGGCTGGCAAGCAGCAGAAGCACTGAGGGGCAGGGATGGGGAAGAATAGATGAGATAAATAAGACATGGAGGGATAAGGGGTCGAGGGAAAGCTGTGGGGGCATCTGCTGGGCAGTGGCCCAGAGTCTCAGGCAAAGCTGCCTTCATGCCTCGCCCAATCAGCTGTTGAGGAGTCTGCTGCGAGCAGCTGCATTCATAGCCTCATTCACATTAGCCCTCTGACTTGTTAGGATTGCAAGCGAAGAAGGAGGCGATGCATATATCGTGTGCCCATGTATTACAACTCTTACAATGGACGGCCCCCTTGACCTTGGCACATTTATCTCCACAGATGTAACACTTCGCTTTGCCAGACGGGCTCGAAGGGACCAAAAATGATGAGCGCCCGAATATTCCCGCACACCTCCTGCACGGGTAGCCTTTTGCAGAACTGTTTGACAAATTGCCAATGCTGCACAAGTCCTCAAACGTTGAACTCCCGTCAGCCTCGTCCGCTGTCTTGTCTTCAGCGGCGCCGGCTGTCTCGGGCTCTTCCTTCTGGCATGCCGAGGCGGCACACACGCTAAAGCCCCGAAGTGCGACAGGAAGGAGAGCACGAACTTTCAACAACTACTCCTCAAACTCACTGCAATCACTGGCCCATTCATGGCCATCGTGTTCACTGCTGTGCGTACTCATGTGTGGCTCCACAAGTAAAGATTGTGCCATAGCCTCTTCATACAGTAAATCAAAAGATGAGACATACTGTTGCAGCTGCTGGTGTAGAGCGGATGTCGGTTTGGCTCTCAATGTCCACGCTGGCCTTTGCGACCTCGCCGTGTGGAGTCTGGGTTGCCACATTTGAGCGCTCTTCGAATATGTTGAAGAACTCAACTTCCTGTCCAGATTCAGAGTGTAAGGCTCCCTCCGATGGGCCTGGCGGAGAGAATTCGGATGCATTGCCACTGTCAGGATGTACATCGTCCTCCTTGTGTCCCCTCTGGCCCGAGAGCTCCAAGTCGAGTTCAGTGAGAAACTGACGGACTTTCTCTGGGGAGATCTTCCTCGACCATCCTGCTATAGTGTCCAGCTCCCGACACCTGCGCCTCCAGCGGGAGGTCATTTCACATTTCTTTGCTCCATATGAACAGCCTTGAAGAGGGCTGCCGCAAGCTTTTGAAAGGCGAAGCAAAGTTGCCCTGTGAAGGAAAAATATTCTCCTACCTCCTCCTCCTCCTCCTCCTCCTCCTCTTCTTCCTCCTCCTCTTCTTCCTCCTCCCACCTCCCACCTCCTCCCTCCTCCCTCCTCCCTCCCCCTCCCCCTCCTCCTCCTCCTCCTCCTCCCTCCTCCTCCTCCTCCTCCTCCTCCTTCCCCTCCTCCTCCTCCTCCTCCTCCTCCTCCTCCTCCTCCTCCTCCTCCTCCTCTCCTCCTCTCCTCCTCCTCCTCCTCCTCCTCCCACCTCCTCCTCCTTTTCCTCCTCCTCCACCTCCTCCTCCTCCTCCCTCCTTTTCTTCCTCCTTCCACCTCCTCCCTCCTCCTCCTCATCCTCCTCCTTCTCCTCCTTCCCCCTCATCCTTCCCCTTTTTCTCCTCCGTCACCTCCTCCTCCTCCTCATCATCATCATCATCATCATCACCACCACCATCATCACCATCCCAATTCAGCTCCTGCAGGAAAAAGACGAGAACGATGCCGACGATGCCAACGACGGCGGCGCCAACCGCGGCGGCGCCGATGACGACGACGCGCAAATCCTCCGGGATGGCCTCCATCCACTTGAAGTCAGCCAGCACCCCGAGCTCCTCCCCAGCGCGACCACTACGGGGCGGGGGAGACGAGGGGGAGGAGGAGTCGGTGAGGCAATGTATAGGTCGAGGACAAGGAGGAGAGGGGAGGAGGAGGAGGAGGAGGAGGAGGAGGAGGAGGAGGAGGAGGAGGAGGAGGAGGATGAACAGCAGCAACAACAGCAGCAGCATAAGGAGCAGTGAGGAGGGAGGGTGCAGCAACAACAACAACAACAACAACAACAACAAGGCAAAACAACCTCTGGTGTACCCGGAGCCGTCCACCATTTCGCTGTTTTGCTCCATGAAGCGAAACAACCCACTGGTGACCAGGACCCCCCCCCCCCCCCCCCCCCCCCCCCCCCCCCCACGCAACTGCAAACGCACAACGCAACTCAACAACGCTGTATGAGCAGCCTCTGTTCGTTGTTTCCGTTGCGTGGGCAGGTGGGGGGTGTGACCCTACGGGAGCTCCACTGTATGGGATCCCATACGGATCCTATACGGACTGTATGGGATCCCATACGGATCCTATACGGACTGTATGGGATCCCATACGGATCCTATACGGACTGTATGGGATCCCATACGGATCCTATACGGACTGTATGGGATCCCATACGGATCCTATACGGACTGTATGGGATCCCATACGGATCCTATACGGACTGTATGGGATCCCATACGGATCCTATACGGACTGTATGGGATCGCATACGGATCCTATACGGACTGCATGGGATCCCCTACCGATCCGATACGGACTGTATGGGATCCGCTTACGGATGCTATGCGGACTGTACGGGGTCTCATACGGATCCTATAAGGACTGTATGGGATCCCTTACGGATCCTATAAGGATTGTATGGGATCCCCTACGGATCCTATCCAGACTGTATAGGATCCCATACAGATCCTATACAGACTGTATGGGATCCCATACGGATCCTATACAGACTGTATAGGATCCCATACGGATCCTATACAGACTGTATGGGATCCCCTACGGATCCTATACAGACTGTATAGGATCCCATACGGATCCTATACAGACTGTATGGGATCCCCTACGGATCCTATACAGACTGTATGGGGTCCCATACGGATCCTATACGGACTGTATGGGGTCCCATACGGATCCTATACAGACTGTATGGGATCCCCTACGGATCCTCTACGGACTGTATGGGATCCCATACGGATCCCATAAGGACTGTATGGGACCGCATACGGATCCTATACGGACTGTATGGGATCCCATACGGATCCTATACAGACTGTATAGGATCCCATACGGATCCTATACGGACTGTATGGGATCCCATCCCATTACGGATTCCTATCCGGACTGTAAATGGGAAATCCATACGGAAACCTATACATACGGACTGAAGGGAATCCCATACGGAAACCTATACTGACCTGTATTGCAATCCGCATATCGGAATCCACAATTCCTCTACGGACTGATGGATCCCATAGGAATCCTATACGGACTGTATGGGAACCCATACGGATCCTATACGGATGTATGGGATCCCCTACGGATCCTATATAGACTGTATGGGATCCCCTACGGATCCTATACGGACTGTATGGGATCCCCTACGGATCCTATACGGACTGTATGGGATCCCTTACGGATCCTAGACGGACTGTATGGGATCCCCTACGGATCCTATCCAGACTGTATAGGATCCCATACGGCTTCTATACGGACTGTATGGGATCCCATACGGATCCTATACGGACTGTATGGGATCCCATACGGATCCTAGACGGACTGTATGGGATCCCCTACGGATCCTATCCAGACTGTATAGGATCCCATACGGCGTCTATACGGACTGTACGGGATCCCATACGGATCCTATACGGACTGTATGGGGTCCCCTACGGATCCTATACGAACTGTATGGGATCACATACGGATCCTATACGGACTGTATGGGATCCCTTACGGATCCTAGACGGACTGTATGGGATCCCCTACGGATCCTATACGGACTGTATGGGATCCCCTACGGATCCTATACGGACTGTATGGGATCCCATACAGATCCTATACGGACTGTATGGGATCCCTTACGGATCCTAGACGGATTGTTCTCGCTTGGGTTCCCGATGGGGCGTTCTGGAGGGTCTGGGGGGAGGCGCCGTGAGAGGCGGGGCCCGAGGCCTCTAGAGGCTCGTCCTCCTCCTCCTCCTCCTCCTCCTCTACATCCTCCTCGTCCTCCTCCCCTTCCCCCTTCCCCCCCTCCCCCTCCTCCTCCTCCTCCCCCTCCTCCTCCTCCTCCTCCTCCTCCTCCTCCTCCTCCTCCTCCTCTCACCTCCTTCCCTTTCCTCTTCCCCGCTCCTCCTCCTCCTCGCTCCTCCTCCTCCTCCTCCTCTTCCTCCTCCTCCTCGCTCCTCGCTCCTCCTCCTCCTCCTCCTCCTCCTCCTCCCCCACCTCCCCCTCCTCCTCCTCCCCGTCCTCCTCCTCCTCCTCATCCTCCTCCTCCTCCTCCTCCTCCTCCTCTTCCTCCCATCCTCCTCCTCCTCCTCCTCCCCTCCTCCTCCTCCCGTTCCTCCTCTCCTCCTCCTGCCTCCTCCTCCTACCCCCCTCCCCTTCCCCCTCCTCCTCTTCCTCCTCCTCCTAGGAACCCTGTACGGGTCCTATAGGAATCCTATGGAACCGTGTAGGGGTCCTATAGGAATCCTATGGAACCCTGTAGGGGTCCTGTGGGAACCCTATAGAACCCTGTACGGGTCCCTGTACGCCCCGCGGGGGGGCGCGCGGGGAGAGCGTTGCGTTGCGTTGCGCTGCGTTGCGCGGGGGGGGGGGGGGGGGGGGAGGCCGGTCCGCCAGCTAGTGGTTTCGTCAACAACAACAACAACAACAACAACAATCATTTAAGACTGGGGACACTCCGTTCTCACCAGTGCCAGGGTTTTCATAGGAGGCGGGCAATACCCCCACTTTGTGGGGGGGCCGGTTCAAGCTCTACCAAGTTTCCAAACGACTCTTCGCCACCACCCACACCCAGCTTCCCGCCCTATGACGTTCGGACACTTCACTTCGTGGCCTGCGGACGACCTTGGCTACTACACTGGCGCATGGGTACAGTGACTTGTTGTGGTAACATTTTGTGGAAGCTAGCTTAGTATACGACTTTTCCCCCTGTTCCAACACTGGACACCTGTACCGTTTTCCGACGTTTTTCCGTTTCTGTACCACACAAGCGAAGACACTTATTTTGAGTGGTACCACGTGCGTGGCGCCAGCATACCACAGGACTTGTTTCCGTTGTTGTGAGACGATACATGCTCATTCTTGTTCTGTGGTTTCCTAAGAAATCCGCAAGAGCGCGCGGAGTGAATGTTTGAAACCCTTTTTTTGAAAAACCATTGGGTTTTTCATGTTTTTATGTGAAAATCGCTACGAAGACTAAGGTGTTGGAAGGATTTCGTCTTGCGCGCGCGAATGTGCACTTCGTGTCATTTTTTGCTAGGGATTCTTGAAGTTCGGTCATGTTAGAACAAGAAATGTCCACTTTGCCTTATTTTTTGCAAGGGAAAACCGATCGTAACAACACAACCGGATCTGGTATACCCCGTTTTGCCTGAGATTTCCTCGCGAAAATGATGAAAATGTGGCTGCGGCCTAGGCGCGGCGGGGGGGGCGCGCACCAGGGGGCCCAACAATAATTATTCTTTAGAATTAATAATGTTCAACAGCAAGAACAACAACAAGGTCGACACTGCACCGAACCCCCCGTTCACCGGGCAGCTGGGCCAATGCTTGTCCTTGAGGACAACCCTTGCCCTAGCCCCCCGTGGTCAGCAGCAACCGGCAACCAGCAACCAGCAAGCGGACCTCAAGCTTCGCATTGGAAATCCTCTGGGCTCCTTAAAGCAGCCCATGCACTCCCACGAGCTGAAACAATGCGCGCGCCGCCGAGCCGACCTCCGGGACGCAGACTCCCTGTGGAATCCTATGGAATCCCTCAGGAAGCCTATAGGACTCCTGGGGAATCCGATGGGATTCCCAAGGAGTCCGATGGGATCCCTAAGGGATTCCTAGGGAACCCAAAGGAATCCGATGGGAATCCGATGGGAATCCTATAGGTGTCCTATAGGATGCCTAGGGAAGCCTATAGAAATCCGATGGGATCCCTAAGGATTCCTAAGGAGTCCCATGGGATTTGTAAGGGATTCCTAGGGGATCCTAAGGAATCCTATGGGAATCCCATGGGAGTCCTATAGATTCCCACATGATCCCTCAGGAAACCTATAGAAATCCGATGGAAGCCTATGGGATTCTTAAGGGTTCCTAAGCAATCCCATGGGATTCCTAAGGCACCTTGTGACACCTTATGGGATTCCTCAGGCATCCTTAGGAATCCCAGGGAATCCGTAAGAATCCTAGGCGATCCTCACGAATGCAAACGTATCCCAAGGAATCCTAAGGAACCCCTAGGGATCCGATGGAATCCTCACGAATGCTAAGGCATCCTTAGAAATCCGAAGGAACCCCTTAGGAATCCCACGGAATCCTAAGGAATCACTGGGACTCCGGAGGAATCCCTAGAACTCTTTAGGAATCCCTCGGACTTCTTAGGAATCCCTGGGAATCCATTGGGACTTTTGGGGATCCCTGGGGCTCCTAAATCCCACCAGCCCTTTAGGGCGTAGGTGGTCTAGGGAGTTTCCTCTGCCAACCCCCTTCTTCCCCTTCGGGGAGGGGTTTACCCCTCCCCTTACCCCTCCCCACTGACCTGGACGGGGCCGGTCGCGAGGTGTCAGAGCGTCCAAGATGGCCCAAGACAGCTCCAAGAGCGAACAGGCGAGAAAACACAAAACATTGATTTTACCTAGGTTTTGGAAGGATTTTGGCATCTTGGGGGGGCCCAAGAGGCGACTCGAGGCACTCTGGAGGGGCGGGGCTAATAAGCACCCCCCCCTTCTTTGATAGATCTCCTCCAAGATGGCCCAAAGAGCGCCCCGAAGGCTCCCAAGAGCGCCCCAAGAGCGCCTCAAGAGGGCCCCAAGAGACCCCAAGAGGCCCCCAAGAAGCCTCCAAGACGTTGCCAAGAGACCCCCAAGAGGCCCCAAGAGAGTCCAAGATGACCCAAGACGGCTCCAAGAGCGAAAAGGCGAGAAAGCAACAAACATTGATTTTACCTAGGTTTTGGAAGGATTTTGGCCTCTTGGGGCGCCCAAGAGGCGACTCGAGGCACTCTAGAGGGGCAACGCTAATTGGGGACCCCCTCTTCTCTGATCGATCTCCTCCAAGATGGCCCCAAGAGCGCCCCGAAGGCTCCCAAGAGCGCCCCAAGAGCGCCCCGAGAGCGCCCCAAGAGGCCCCAAGAGGCGCCCAAGAGGCCTCCAAAAGGCTCCCAAGAGACCCCCAAGAGGCCCAAGAGGCTCCCAAGACGGGTCCAAGAGCGAAAAGGCGAGAAAACAAAAAACATTGATTTTACCTAGGTTTTGGAAGGATTTTGGCCTCTTGGGGGGGCCCAAGAGGCGACTCGAGGCACTCTAGAGGAGCAGCGCTAATTGGGGACCCCCCCTTCTTTGATAGATCTCCTCCAAGATGGCCCCAAGAGCGCCTCGAAGGCTCCCAAGAGCGCCCCAAGAGCGCCCCAAGAGGGCCCCAAGAGGCCCCAAGAGGCCCCCAAGAGGCCTCCAAGAGGCCCCCAAGAGACCCCCAAGAGGCCACAAGAGGCTCCCCGAGATACGCAAGAGGCCCCCGGGACCGCCAAGAGGCCCCAAGGACGGCCCAAGAGGCCCCCAAGCTCGCAATTGTCCTCCTCCTCCTCCTCCTCCTCCTCCTTCCTCTTCCTCCTCCCTCCTCCCCCTCCCCCTCCTCCTCCTCCTCCTCCTCCTCCTCCTCTCCTTTTCCTCCTTCTCGTCCTCCTCGTCCTCGCAGTCCTCCATCTCCTCCTCCTTCTATTCCTCCTCCTCCTCCTCCTGCTCCTCCTCCTGCTCCTCCTCTTCCTCCTCCTACTCCGACGACGACGGCTCCTCCTACATCCTCCCCCTCTTGGGGCATATGGCGGCTCACCCCGCCCTTTGTTCTTCTGCATGCTCCCCCGCTTCCCTCATAACCTCCACTCCCCTGGGACTCATTTCTGGACGGGCTGGTGGGGATACGCGAAGCGTCTAGAATAATCCCTAGGACCCATTAGGGATTCCTAGGACTACTACGGAACCCCTGGGACGCCTAAGGAATCCCTATGACTCTTGAGGATTCCCTGGGATTCCTAAGGAATACTTAGAAATCCCGTTAGGGATCCTCAGAATCCTGGGGAATCCCTGGGGCCCCTCAGGGATCCCAGAAGTACCCTGTGTAGGTTATGTATGTGTATAGTATAAAAGAATGGACACGTTTGTGTATGTGTATACGCAGGTGTTTGTCTATATGTGTATGTAATCACACGCATATGTGTATATATATATGTATATATATATGTATGTATATGTGTATGTATATACAAACATACAAACATACATACATGCATGCATACATACATACATACATACATACATGCATACATACATACATACATATAGAAATGTGCGCACATCGTATGTATACATATGTATATACATACATACATATACATATACATGTATTGCACATGCATATACCTCGCCCTCCTCGTCGCCCCCCCCCCCCTGCATGGAACGATCTGGCCGCTCGCTACTTCCGCCAAGGTGGGTAAATCTATTCGAAGCAGTCGCAATGGTCCGCCACCGCGCCTCGCGGCACGTGGAAGCCCGGTCGCACGCGAGGGGTTGCACAGTAAGTTACAAGGCGTTTTCTGAGGGGCCCAACCCAAGCGGAACTCGCCGAAGGCCGCGGATACCCTGAGCAGCCAAGCCCAGTCCAATTGTACAAATGCACGACAGGGCGAGACTCCTCTGCGTCGCGCCCACCAGGCGACGCACATTTGATGAGGTCATCGGGCGGGTCAAATCCACCCTTGTCGCACGACCAGCTTGATGCCCTGATCGGGCAGACCGTTCTGGCCCATGCCAATGGCGAAGCCGTGGATGAGGCAGTTGCAATCGTCGCCCGGCGCCTCCACCAGCTCGTAGCCCCGCTGGCGAAGCACTTCAATCTGCACATGGTCAGGTGGAGCGCCCGCGCGGTGCGGCGCGACAGCCAGCTCGTTTATGCATCGCACAATTGTAAACACGTGGACTTTCAAATCATCCAGGATGCGTGTGCGCGCGCGTGTGCGTGCGTGCGTGTGTGCGTGTGCGTGTGTGTGTGTGTGCGTGCGTGTGTGCGCGTGTGCGTGTGTGTGTGGGGGGGGGGGGGGCATCCTGTAGACCCAGCTCATCCTTCACCGCGCCAATCGTGTCCTGCAGATCCAGCCACCTGTCGCTGAGCTCTGACAACCATACCTCCTCCGCGAGCCGCAGGGCACCCGCCTCTCCGAAATGGCGCGACAGCGCGCCCAGCACAGCCGTGATCACGTTCGGAGGGAAGTTGTAGAAGGCCTCCAACGCTCGCCAGACGCGCGTCTTTGCCCAGGCGATGATCGGCGGCAGCTCGCAGCGCTCCGGCGGCGGCAGCGCAGCGGGGGCGGCAGCGGCGCTCACCACCTCCGCCTCGCCGCTTACTTCTTCGGCGGGCGGCTCCTCCGCCTGGTCGCGCACTGGGAGCGGGTCGGCCGCTGCGCCCTCGGGGGCCGCCTTCCGTCGGGCTTTGCCTCGCGCCTTGCCCACCTTGCGGGCGAAGCCAGCCTGCGCCGCGGCCCTCGCGGTCTGCGCCCGCGCGTCCACCCGCGCCCGGGCTGCTGCCAGGAAAGCACCCCACGCGTCCCCTGTGCTCACCATCGGCCTGAGTTGCTGAGCGCGCAATAGCAGGTCGCATCGGCCCCTCTCCTAGCTCGTCTTCGCGCTGGTATTGTTCGGGAGGGCCTCCTTCAGCAAGCCTCACTCCTTGTCCAGAGTCACGGCCCCCGCCATGCCCTCGCCACGTTCTTGGCTTTCCGCGTCGAGCAGCATGTCTCCCAAGGGCCTGGGATTCTCTCTGACGGGCTTCCTGCTGTGGTTCACCCAATAATGCTCGTCGCATACTGCAGCGCACATCGCGCACCTGCACCTGTAGGCCTGCGCCCCATCTGTCATGGAAATGAGGTGCCGGCCCCCGGCACCGAACACCTCCTGCGCGAACTTGCGGCACGCCTCGTCCGATTCCGGGTTGACGCGGCCTTCGTCCACGCTGCGGCTGCGTCTAAGCGCCATGATCGCGCACTTGGCCAGGGGACCGCGCTGCCGCGCTCCCACGTAGCAGTCCGCCACCGCGCTTGCGCGGAGTGGGCTTGCGAAAGCCCCCCCCCCCCCGGAAATTATCCCGGCGAAGGCCCCAACCATGCGTCTTCAAAACGAAGAGCCAACACCGCAGGATGGTTTGGAGCATCATGATACTCTCCCACCTTCGTCGTTTTTTGGGTTGGGGGGAGGGGGGGGTGGGGGGGGCAAAGGCATAGCGGCGGACATCGCCGCAAGCAGCCAGATAGTAGTTGTGCACTTTGTGGCCCTCCTCCACCTGCTTCCACTTGCACACGACAGTGGCGTCGAGCTCCGCTTCGACCGTCATGGAGGTCCCCGTGCCCCACGAGATCTCTTGGGAATCCCTAGGGGATCCCTAGGGAACCCTTC
>CAUYUJ010018487.1:155000-182542 GCA_963575745.1 Prorocentrum cordatum
CAGAGGGCAACGACGGGGCCACTGAGGGTAACAACGGGGCCACGTAGGACAGCGAGGGGGCCACGAAGGGCTGCAACGGGGCCACGAAGGGCGTGCATATGGGGCCACGACGGGCGCGAACGAGCGGGGGCCACGAAAGGCATACGTATATTTGGCCGCAGAGGGCAAGGACGGGGCCACTGAAGGCAGCAACGGGGCCACGAAAGGCAGCGAGGGGGCCACGAAGGAAAGCTGCGGGGCCACGAGGCGCATGCATCATATGGGGCCACGACGGGCGCGAACGAGCGGTGGCCACGAAGAGCATAGATGTATGGGGCCACGAAGGGCAGCGAAGGGGCCACGAAGAGCTGCAACGGGGCCACGCAGGGCAGCGAGCGGGCCACGAAGGGGTGCAACGGAGCCACGAAGGGCAGCGAGGGGGCCACGAAGTCGGGGCCACGAAGGGCAGCGAGAGGGCCACGAAGGGCTGCAACGGGGCCACGAAGAGCAGCGAGGGGGCCACCAATGGCTGCAACGGGGCCACAAAGGGCAGCGAGAGGGCCACGAAAAGCAACGGAGGGCAGCGAGGGGGCCACCAGTGACTGCAACGGGACCACGAAGGGCAGCGAGGGGGCCACGAAGGGCTGCAGCGGGGCCACGAAGGGCAGCGAGGGAGGCACGAAGGGCTGCAGAAGGGCAGCGAGGGGGCCACGAAGGACTGCAACGGGGCCACGAAGGGCAGCGAGATCCCGATTCCTAGATGAGCTGTGAGGAAGTCCTAAGCGTGAGCGCGACTCCTGGGTGTCTGAGTGTCGGGAGCGTGGCGCTTGGGTAAATTGCGAGGAGCTCCCACGCAAGAGCGCGATTCTTCAGTAAATTGCAAGCAAGTCCCCAGCGAGAGCGCGACTCCAGAGCGCCGAGAAAGCGATTCCTGAAAAAATTGTAAGGACGTCGCAAGCGAGAGTGCGATTATCAGGCGGGAGCGTTGTTGTTGTAATCCCGGGGCCAACAACCTACTTTGAGCCCCATGACTTTCCCTGATGAAAAAAACAGGGTGCGAGCACCGGGGGAAGCACTTCAGTTGAACAGACACTGTGGTCACCACAGGGGGATCAGCAATACTTATTCTTCAGTCTTGCAAGTTCACCAACACCAACACAAACACCAACACCAACACCAACACCAACACCAACACCAACACCAACCACAGCAGCAGCAACAACAACAACCACAACCACAACACTAGCAGCAGCAACAGCAACAGCAACAGCAACAGCAGCAACAACAACAGCAGCAACAACAGCAACAGCAACAACAGCAGCAGCAGCAGCAACAACAATCAGATTAAGACTGCTCGCACTTATCTGCTCGCGTGCCGTTCAACCCGTGTATTCCAAACCCTCGGTACCCGCCCCCTTCGTCTTCGATCGTACCCCCCTGGAGGTACATCTTCCTTACCTGCCGCGTGTAATTGGCGCAGCCCCTGCAACAGGGTAAGGGAGGACGGACGGATGGAAGGGGGAGGGAGAAGGATAGAGCACGGGATTAGCAGGAGGGGGGCTAGGAGCAGAAAACACGTGGCAGAACCAGACGGGCCCAGCGGGCGGGTCGGGAAGGTGGGCCCAAGCGGCCAGGTCGAGCAGGTGGGTTGCTGAAGCGTGAGTATTGCCTGAATCGAGAGGAGTGCTCGAGCGATGGTGCAATGCAGAAGGAGATCCTGAGAAAGGCCAAGGCGAGAGCGCGATTCATGAGTGTCGAGGGCGCGGCGTCTGAATAAATCGCGAGGAAGTCCCACGCGAGAGCGCGATTCCTATATCAAGTATGAAGAAGTATCGCGCGAGAGCGCGGATTTAAAAAACATGGCGAGGAAATATCAGGCGGGAGCCGCTGTTGTTGTAAGCCGGGGGCCAGGGGCACAGGTTGAGGACCAAGACTATCCATGATAAAAACAAGGTGCGAGCCCCGGGAGGAGCGCTTTAATTGTAAAACACCATGTGCGCTGAGCATGGGAGTCAACACCAACGATTACTCAAAAACATAAGCTCAACAACGACGACGACGACGACGACGACGACAACGACGACGACGACGACGACGACGGGTGACGACGACGGGTAACAAAGACGAGGCGGCAAACGCGACGACGACGACGACGACGACGACGGGTGACGAAGACGGGTGACGAAGACGAGGCGGCAAACGCGGACGACGACGACGAACGACGAACGACGAACGACGAACGACGACGACGACGACGACGACGACGACGACGACGATGACGATGACGCTCGCGACGGCGGCGGCGGCGGCGGCGGCGGGTGGCTGGCCGTCCTCGAGACGCGCCCTCTGCTCCCGGAGGTCGGCCGTGGGGTAGTCCGAGCGGTCTTCCCCGTTCGGGATCTCGCGGGGGGGGGGGGAGGGAGGGGAGGGGGGGGGCCGAGGGGGGGGCGCCGCAGGAGCGCCCGAGAGGAGAGCCACGAGGGCGGAGGAGGGGCGGGAGGGTGAGAGGAGGAGGGGCGGAGGAGGGGGAGCGGGGGGGCAGGGAGGAGGGAGGAGGGGGGGGGGAGGGAGGGAGGGGGGGGGAGGGAGGGGGGGAGGGGGGGGGGGGGGGGAGGGAGGTTGGTGTCTGGGGAGGCGAGTGCTGGAGGACCAGCAGGTCTAGTATCCAGTTTGGTCGCCCCGGGGGGGGGGGGGGGGGGCGCCCCGTCCCAGGGGGTCCGACACTCCTGGCGCATGCTCCACCTGCCACAGGAGTCCGAAGACATGGGCGTCGGGCAGACGAGGGGAGGGAAGGCAAGAAAAGCGACCCCCGCCCCCCACATGAGGGACTTTAGAACAACTCGACGGCAACGGCGTCGCTTACATGGCGCATACACTCACGCACACTCGCCAAACTTGCAGAACGCTGCCATATAGAATCAAGAGCTGTGGGGGCGCGGGCCGGCCTCGCACTGTTCAGCAGGGAGGGGGGTCGCGGGGCGGCGACGGAGACCCCCCGGCGCAGCGAAAGCCCGCGGCAGCACGGCCTGGGAGCAGCACCACTCCCGACGGGCCATCTCGCCACGAGCGACCCCGATCCCCCAACCCAGCCACCACGGAGCAGACACCTGCCGAGCCATGCGTCGCCGGCCATGGCCACTCCAGCCCGGCGCGGACCGCCCGAGGGGGCGCCCTGGACCGCAGCAGGCGCGGAGCAGGCGCGCACCTCCCCAGGGGGGGGGCGTTGGAGCTGATCCAGCCCGGTCTCGGCGTGGCCCCGCGCGAGAGGGATACCGCCATTCCCCCTGCTGCGGGGGACAGGAGGCCGGGATCCGGCCCCGAGGAGAGGAGGGCCTGGTCTCGGGAAGGACGGCGGGGGGCAGGAGAATGAGCGCTTCGCCGCGTCACCATGCCTGGCCCGCCAGGCCTCGCCTGTCCGCTACGAAAGGGGGCGCCTCAGGGAGGGAGGGAGGGAGGGAGGGAGGGAGCAGGAGGGGGGGGCGGAGGACGGGGGGGCGGCGGAGGAGGGACGGCAGGAGGAGGAGGAGGAGGAGGAGGAGGAGGAGAAGGGAAGGCAAGAGGAGGAGGAGGAGGAGGAGGAGGAGGAGGAGGAGGAGGAGGAGGAGGACCATCGCACGGCTTCGGAAGGGGTTCGACTTCGCTTACTGCGACTCGAGCGCCTGGGCTGCCTGGGTGGCAACCGCATCGATTGAAATCGGAGGCATGAAGACAATGGGACTCGTCTTAGAGGCCCGTGGATGTCTCCCCTCCTGGAGGCGCGCAGGGGCGCCTTCTGAAAAGTGTGACTTGAATTTCCTGAGACAACTCTTCTGGAGGCTCTTCACAGTACACTCTGAATAACTGCCGCACAGGTGACATGCAACAATAAAACTTTCATCAACACTGCTATCGTAAACAAATAACTTGTGCCCATTGGGCTGCATGCCTAGCTTAGCTAGTCTAGCAGCATTGCCTGGGCACCTTTCCTTTTCACGTGAAACCTTTACTTTGTCGGAGCGGCATCGCGAGTGGCAAACGCAGCAGAGCCAACGATTCTTCTGCCACGTCCAGACGTGCCCCACGCGAGCACGGGCGGCCCTGAGGGGACGGGGAGGGGGGGGAGCCGCCGCAGCACCAGAGCCCGAGGAGCCCCCAGGGTTAACTCCGCCTTGCCACACTGCCGCGATTGAGCCAGCTCCGACAGCAGGATTGGCGGCCTTCACAGGCCCCTCCAGGGCCTTTCCCCCAACCCTCGGCGCAATAGGAGGCCACAACGCGAGGGCCTTCGGCACAAACCGAAGGAACCTTCTGAGTCTCTGGTCGAGCTGCTGCTGGGCGTCACGCTCGTTGGCCGAGGGCTGGGGGAGGCGAGAGGCAGCTAATTTTGCAATTCTGTCAGCTGCGTCATTTCCCGAGGCGTGGCGCCACTCGTCTGAGTAGCGCTCGAGGGAATCTAAATCTTGATGGGCTTTGACTAGATCTGCTATCAATGTGTTCGGCTTGCTGTTGTGGCTGGCAAGCAGGAAATCGTCAATGAAAATGGTAGGCTGCACTCTGGGGTTCTGAGCCACCCAGATGTCGATGGGCGGCAAGCAGTACTGCTGCACAACAAAAGTGGCGGCCCAGCAGCCTGCAGCTATACCTCGCTCAGGACAACCTGCAGGTAAGGCTGAGGATCTCGTGGCTACAGTCCTGGGCGCCTGGTACTGGTTGCTAATGATAACTACCAGGGAATCCGAGAAATTGGCATCCTGAGCTCTATCCCTCCAGAGTTCCCTATCCACATATTCATAATAATTGGATAAATCCCAAAGAACAGCTGCAGAGAAAACTTTCTTTTCTCCCAAGAATTGCCCTTCTGCTTGCATTGCTTGCTCGAATACAACTTCCAAAACACCTTTACCAGCTTGATGAGCTAGATATCTACGAGGGTGAGCACGTTCCCAAGCACGAAACTCAAGCTGACGATGCTTGCCCCAAACTCTCCAAATACCAGGCATCATACCTATACCCCTGTAGCTAAGACCTGGGTTAGGACCTGGTTTGTGCTTTTCGATCAGAACCGTCACGATCGCTCTTATATGCGTCGGAAAGGCCCCTATCTTCTCGATGGACCTAAGGAGCCTACACACAATTACCAGCTGGGCGTCCTCGAGGAGGCTGAAGTGTCTGGGGTGGATCCCGTCCCAGGTCCTAGCTGTGGTACTACTGAATTTGCGACTGGCTTCGCGCAACTGATCTGCTGAAATGTCTGCAAGGTCTTCACCTCGCAGTTCTGCTTGAAGAAGGGCGGGCTCCTCAGGTCGAGCTCGCCACAGCTTACTTAAACGTTGCTGTTCCGCCTCCAACATATCAATCGGACGGCCAGACCAGCGGGCTTTAGCAGGGCTCCAGACTCTTGAGGGTTGCCAAGCCGTCAGTCTACTACTCCATCTGTGGGCCCACCCCGCACCTTTCCCCATGGCTTCAGTGACCCAAAGCTTCCAGGATTGACGGTCGTCGGTTCGGTCCCTGGCGATTTCACGGCCCAGAGCTTTTGAAATCTCCGAGTCCAGATCTTCGAAAACGGTGGCGATGAGCTCGAAATTGGGCTCGCTGTGGGTGGCATCCAAAAGCGTAGCCTGAATACACGTGCGTACACTGGTTCTTAAAGCTTCAAACTCTGCAACTACTTCCAAATCAGCCGGCGGTGAGGCGAGGTCGAGCTGAGCCTGATGGAGCTCCTCGAGGTCCTGTTCCTCCACTCCCCTCCTGATGTTGATAACTTTGTTCCGTAACCATCTAAAAGCAGCTGCTGCATTCCTCCAACTCCTCCTATCCTTGGCCTCGACAGCCTTGGCGGGGATCCATCTTATTGTTGGCACCTGAGCTCGGCGCCTCTTACTTTTGAGCGGCGTGTCGGTAACGATACTGAGCGTGGTGGACATGTCGTCCACTAGGTAGCCGTACGCCGCGTCCACGGCAGCTACTAAAGCATCAAGCGAAACTGGCTGAAGAGGAAAGCACTGCCCCGTGTCCCCAAACACAGCATACTGATCACGCTCCTCAAGAAGTCCCTCCAGACACTCCAGAGCCCCAAGACTTCGAGACCACGGTGGAACCATGTTGCGAGGACCCACAGGGGCGACCACTGGGATGAACTGAGGCTGCTCCAGAACGGGGATGAGATATGGGCCCCAATCACCATATCCAACACGACTGGCCTATGTGGGCTACTCGGGTAGTCAACTAGAACTTTAGGCTGCTTCAAGAAGTGCTCGAAACAGTACGACCCCATGAAATAATCTATAGTTGTCTTAGACTTCTTTGTGTACAAAGTGTGCGTGTCTGGAACGATCACCTGGGCCCCAGCCCTGGTCGGGAACTCCTTTTCGATCATTTTGGACGGGCACACGTTGAAATCACCTGCTAACAAGAGCGGCAAGAGTTGGTCGGAGGCGGCCTGCACAACACTGGTCAGCACTGTGAGGTTCTCCTCATTCAAGCCGACGGAGTCGGCCAGATACAGCGATCCTAAACAGAAAGGTTGGTGACCTGGAGCCTCAATGCTGACGACAGTAGCCCGAGACTTCTGGAAACCTTCAGGAAGAGGCAGCTTGGTAATTCCAAGATCTAGGCCAGAACGTACTAGTACTCCAGTACCCTGACACGGAAACCCCTTGGCACTCAAAACAGCTGGCGACAAAATTGCCAACCATCCCCTGTTAGCACACCACTCCGTTTCTTTGACCAGATCATATTCCCGAATACGCGTCTCCTGGCAACAGATAATCTGGATTTCCTTGGCCTCCTTGGAAACCATGAGCTTACGGACTCCAGACCAACTGCTACAATTGAACGTGCATATTCTGAGGTTGTTACCCATCCAACGTCTTAGTCTCACCCGAGCCTGTGCCGCCAGGTGCACTAGCGGCAAGACGGGCCTGGCGCTTGGCGAGGCGGTCCTGCGCCCCCTGGGCCTCCTCGCTGAGGCTCTGGATGCCCGTGGCGGTGGAGAGGACCAGGTGCTCGCCGTTCCCCGCGTGCTTGCGAATGACGCCACGGTGGCTGTCATCCTCCATGGCGGCTGCAGCAGGTCCAAGCCCTTCTCCAGGTCGATCAGGTGGAGTGGGCGTCTGGACTGCAACGGGCTGTGCTCCACCATCAGGCGCACCAGGTTGAAGCGCTTGCGGCGGCTGCTGCTGCTGCTGCTGCTGCTGGTGTTGCTGCCACTCCTGCTCCAGCTTCTTGTTGACCTCCTCGAGCTCCTGCTTGATGTGGGCTGGCAGGCCCTGCGGGAACCTGCTGTCCACAAAGTTGAGCAAGGTCGTGTCTTCCTTCTTGGCAGGGCCGTTGAGGCGCGCAGCCGCCTCCGCCACGGCTGCCTTCGCTGCCACGCTGTGCTGAGCCTCCAGCTGGGAGACCTCGGCGAGCAGCTCCTTGTACGATTCAACAGACTTGTCATACACCTCGGCTGCCTTGTCCAGGCTGATGAGGTTCTTTTCAACTTCACCCTTCTTCGACTCGAGCCTGCGCTTCTGCCGCTGGAGCTGGTCGGCCAACGACTGGGTCTTGGCGTCCAGCGACTTGCCCTCGAGCGCCTTGGTCTTGGCCAGGCGGAGGTCCTCGCAGGCCTGGATGTACTGCTTCCCCTCCTGGCCGACCGTTTTCTTCCAAAAGTTACCAGCCTGAATGCAGATGGCCACGTCGTCCTTGGCTGGGTCAGTGCCCTCGGGAGCGAGGGACGTCTTGGGTCCATTATCCTGCTGCTGTTGAGCCTCATGACCACGGGCACCACGGCTGCGAGACCACCGATTGCGGGGGGCCTGCTGGGTGCTGCCACCATCATCATGTCCTGCCGATTTGTTACCTGCTGGACGGGAATGATGAGACTGAGGCTTGAAACTGCGTCCGCATTCTGCACAATGCTTGTGACCACCGTGCCCTTGCCAGGTCCAGCCCCAGCAGTTGGGCGTCTGGCAGTAGCATTTCTTCCACTACTTGTAGCCTCCCATGGCTGAGGGGAGACTGGGTGCTGGCCGTTCGCCGCGGCGACCAGCAGAACAAAGAGACTGAGGCAGTGCGTTGCTGGAAGCCTGGGACCGAGGCAGCCTGGCCTGAGGCGGGCTGCCGTTCCACCTCGGTCCTCGAGCCTCTGGAGTCGGGACCCACGGGAGGTGAGCTCCGTGAGACTTGAGCCAAAATGGCTACGGGAGGAGGAGGAGGAGGAGGAGGAGGAGGAGGAGGAGGAGGGGGAGGAGGAGGAGGAAGGGGCGGAGGCGGCGGCGGCGGAACGGTGAAGGGCCGAGAGTTCGAGTCTCAAACTGCCCAGACTTCCGAGAAACTTCGGAATCTGGCGACAAACCGTGCGCTTTACAGCGAGAAAGCAGCCCCCACGGCGGGAGCCCCGAGGTGAAATCGCTCTACCTCAACTTAAATCCCAGAGTAAGCTTCGAAAAGAAAACAAAACTGGGCCTCTTCGGGCCATCATCGCGTGAACATCCTGACAAGGTCGTTGAACTGCTGTCGAGAAGGGGGAGGAGGAAGCGGAGGAGGAGGGAAGGAGGAGGAGGATATGGGTATCCTCGGGCCCTGGGGGGGGCTAAACCTGTCCACATCCGATGCCTGGCGAGGTCCCCCAAGACCGATCCCCCAGGCGATGGTTATTCATAAATCCCCGCCTCGGAAACATTGGGTGTCCATCGAACAGAGCTGATGTTACTCGACATCCCCCCGCCCTGCCTTACCGGCCAGCCTGGGCACACTTCAAGCACGTGCTGTGCTCAAGTCGCCTTCACGCGTCATCTCATGCATGGCCCTGGGCCTATAAACGGCCGACCCGAGCAGGGGGCATCAAAGGCAACGCGCAGTCAACTAAGCTCGCGCCAAAAATAAGCTCGCGGGCGCAGGGATGAACCCGCTGTGCCCAGCGATGCGGACAGGCCCCCACTGCACCTAGGTCGTTCAGACTCGCGTTTCGTGCGGCACGAAGCGAGAAGCACGGTGATACTTGCATCCTCGCACAGCTCCCCATGGAGCAGGACAACCCTCTGGCCCATACCGCGCGAGGCACGCTTCTCTCCGCAGCAGTGCGATGGCCCGGCGCAGTGGACCATGGATTAACGAGAGACGGATCGGGGCTCTGATGCCCATGGAGTTACACGACGGCGGCGGATCGGTAACACGAAAAGCTGAAACTCAACTGTGGCACGGCGGGGTTTTGTTCCACAGTTACGGCGCACGTGAGCGACGATCAAAAATGGGTCGTACGCGAGGTGACGTAGCGATCTTACGCGGTGGCTTACGCGGGCCGCCCGCGCGGCACGCCACATTTTGAAGCAAGGGCGCTTACGCGCGACCTTCCGCGGGCAGCTTACGCGCCAATGTCGGCGCAGACGACCCCGTTTTTTGGCGTCGCTCATGTAGGGCTCAAAAATGCGCTGAAGGATTCAAACATGCGGCGCGGTAAAAACCAGGCTTGCTGGCAATACCAATCTGGACTCAGGCCCCCGCCAGTCCCTCCCCCGCACGCTTGAAGTCCGCCGACACTGTCGGCGTGTGTGAGAGGCATTGCAACTCGCTCGCAGAGTCCAGTATGTCGGAGCATTCCCAACGAAGCCCAAGTTCCGAAGGGGAACCGACCCAGGTCACCAGAACGACCAGAGTGTTGCGAGGTCGCTGAGGACGTCGCCAGCCCGAGGGGAATGGCCCCAAATCGTAATCCGAAACCCCTTCCTGTTGATCCTTCCCCGCCGGGGAAGGGAGTCCAGGGGGTGGGGATGGCGCGCGATAGTAACCACAAGGGACCGATCTCAACCATTTGGCACCAATCGCAACCATCTGTGATTGGTCCCAGCCAGTTGCGACAAAACGAGCGTCGTTGAATACAAAGAATGGTAGCGGGCGGCTCTCTTCGAATTTGACCGCGCTCCTCTCTCACCTGCCCGCAAGCGTGCCAGAAAACGGAAGATGATGCAAGATTACTCCGTCTGGAGCGCCTCTTGCCGCAGTATTTTCCTTCGGGGCGTGCTCGATGAATCTGGTCACTGCGAGACAGACCCCGACGCCTCTGACGCTCGCCTTGCTCACCACTGGGGCTGTTCACACCCCTGTGCCTACTGATCTACATGCCGTGGAGCTGATCGTCCCATGTGTACGGACCGTCCCCAGCGCGGGGATGGACACAACCCACTTTACCAAAACGCGGTTTACGTAGTGAAAACGACCTCGGGCCCAAACCTGGCGGGCGCAAGCCTGGAGAATGTCGGCCGCGGCGCCCTCGCGAGAACCGAAAACCGACAGTTCACTAATCGACGCGTCAGGGTGGGTTCTCTGCCAACCCCCGACCAGCCCTATCGTTGGCGGCGCGCACAAGGGGGTGCAGGGAGGGGGAGGGCTTCTTAGAAAGAGGCTGCCTCTTAGAAGGCGCTGGCCTTACATCTATAGATAGAGCCCGCGCCTCCTGAGAAGCAGGGGTGCTTCTAAGAAACCCTCTTGACGGCAGGCAACACGGAGATCCTAGGCTTTGGCAGGCCTCCAGAAGGCCTGGGACTTTCACCGTTCCCGCCGAGCCTCCTCCCCCTCCCCCTCGTCCTCCTCCACCTCCTCCTCCTGCTCCTCCTCCTCCTCCTCCTCCTCCTCCCCCTCCCCCTCCCCCTCCCCCCTCCCGCTCCCCCTCCCCTCCTCCTCCTCCTCCTCCTCCTCCTTCTCCTCCTCCTCCTCTTCCTCCTCCTCCTCCTCTTCCTCCTCCTCCTCCTCCTCCTCCTCCTCCTCCTCCTCATCATCATCATCATCATCATCAACCGTAGCCATTTTGGCTCAAGTCCGTAGCCGTTTTGGCGCAGGACCTGGCCTCACTGGCAAGGGGGAGCAGCGGCCCCCACAGTGCCCCTCGTTTGCCTGGCCAGGCGAGTTATTTTGGCGCGGGCGTGCCCGGCATGGTCCCCGACCCTCCGAAGGATCGTCCTGCACGCCCACAGCGACACCAGTCTCAGAGTGGTTACAAAACGTGTCATGGCAAGAGTTCGTGCGGCTACCAGTACAACCTCGTGGACTGGAGCCGCTGCTTTCGCTGTAAGAAGTGGATTCGTGATATTGCTGTTCGGGATACTGTCAACACGGCACCTCGTCCGTGGAGATCTGGTGAGCAGCAGGCACAAGACGCATGGCAGTTGGTTGGTAATGGCAAGAAGGGCCGCAAGGGTGGCAAGAACGCCGACCAAGGTGCTGCCCCCGCTGCCCAGTCTGGTTCGCCAGGGTCGGGCAAGAGTGGGACGGCAGCTGCCTCGCGAGGGAAGGGAAAGGGAGTGGCAACGGCAGGGCAGCCAAGCAGGAACACTTGTCCGCAGCAGTTGAGCAGCTCACTCTCGCAGGTCTTGAGCCCACGCATCCGTTGGTCGTGGCAACCAAGGCTCAGATTCCCCTCGCACCTTCTGCCGATCATATTGATCAGGGTGGTACACCGTGGAATCGAGTTCGTTCTCATCACGACAAGCTGGCCCACTACCAGAGCCAGCTACAGGCCTCCAAGGCCACAGAGTCTTCCATTCGCCAGAAGCTTGAGGAACTGGAGCAGGACCTCGAGGAATGCGTGGAGTCCCAGAAGCAGTTGGCGGAGTCGGCGAGAGCTCAAGAGGTGGGGTTGCAGAAGCTCCATCGACGCGCCTGTTTCGCCGAGGGAAACTCTGCCATCCACGGGCCTGTAGAGACGCTGTTTGGCCACCTGCCCCCTGAGTTCAAGCGCGCCCAGGCATCGAAGTTTGAGCAGGTTCAAGACCTCCTGGGTTCTCTGGCGGCCGATGGGAAACTCGTTCAGCAGGAGGTCGAGTCACGACGCAGGGCGGAGGCGGAGGCGGCGGCCCAGAAGGCGGCTGCAAGTGTTCACGCTAGTGCAGCTGCTGGTGCGGGCGCTGAGGACATGGCCGTCGACTCCAGAGCCGCCGACGCATGCAAGGGCGAGCTCACGCAGCTGCTGCAAGGTGGCCGTGCCGGGCAGTACGAGGGCCTCTTCAAGACCGTGCTCGGTTTCTTGGACAACCCCACGGCGCTCAACAAGAGGGCGCGGCGTGGCGATCCGCCGCCCGCCGCGGCCGAGCCCCAGGCCCCTGCGGGCGCTGCTGGGGGGGCTCCTGCTGCAGCGGGCGGGGATGCCGCAGCAGCGGCGCCCGCTGCCGCGGCTGCGGTCCCAGGGACGCCACCTGGGTAGCACGATCGGCATGGCCAACATGCAGCAGAACTGGCTCGACAAAGCGGTCGACCTTGAGTGGCCTGCTCTTGGCTTTCTGGTACCAGCTGCAGTCCCTGCCCGCACTTGTTCGTCGGAATGGGAGTTGCGCGCGATGCAGGCGCGATCGTGCACGGTGGCTCCCTCTACTCTAGTTCCTTCGGCTACTGGTACTTCGCTTGGCGTCGACCCCTGTGGGGCTGAGAAGGTGGAGACCGCTTCCCATGTGACCTCCCACTGCGGCAGGGTCTGCGTCCCCCTGCCGCGCGGGGATGGCCTGGGGAGTGGAATCGCTGAAGCCTCTCAGGTGCGAGTGCGCGCCATATGGACAATGGCATCTTCGTCTACTGGGCCGTCGTTTGGCGTCGACCCCTGTCGGGCTGAGAAGGTGGAGACTGCCTCCCACGTGACCTCCCACGTCGGCAGGGTTTGCGCCCCCCTACCGCGTGGGGATGGCCTGGGGGGGGGGGAACCGCTGGAGCCCTTCAGGTGCGAGTGCGCGCCGCATGGACGTCGGCACCCTTGTCGACTGGGTGGTCGGTGCAGGGCAGGAGACGGAGGAATTCAGCCCCTTGTCGTCACAGCCTCCTGCCCATATGCAAGCCAGCCTCACCCGAGACCTCCTCAATCGTGTTCCGCGAACGGGGATCAGCGTCAAGGGGAGGTTTTGGCACTCATGCTGACCGTCAACGCATCTGCCACAGCCTGACGCGGATGGAAAGCAGGTGGATCAGCAACCTGTTGGACCCGATGGCCAGCGAGTCGCCCCGGATGCTCATTTGCGTCGAGTACGTTGTGGCCAGTCGCCAGGTCACGGTGGAGGAGGCACGGCGCCTCTGCCAGGAGGCATGGCGGCGCGCGAGGGCGAGGCGCGAGGCCACGCTTCTTCACCACCACGAGCTGGCTCAAGCTGATGACCTTCAGCAGTGGCGTGAAGCTGTGGCAGCCATCTGGCGCGGTGAGCAGGAGGTCTCGGACGAGTTCGGACGCTTCCTTGGGCCCACCAGACCGCCAAGGTACTACTACGACAGCGTCGAGGACCTGGTGGCGGCCCCCCAGATGGCCAGGGATGTGCATTCCCCTGGGCTGGGGGCAGGCACGAGTCAGAGCACCACGTCATCTGGGAGGCCGGCGCCGACGAAAGTTTCCACGGGTGCTACGGGTTCCACGGGGGCTCCAGGTACCTTGTCGGGGACGGTCGGTTCTTCCCCTTCGGTGTCCACGCCTACGGGATCTTCGACTCCTCGTCTTGCCACGCTATGGCATGGCGTCAGTTCGCAAGACCTGGAGTTCGCCTCCCAGGTCTTGTCTTCGGACAGCGGCTGTGCAAATCCAGGGGTTGGCCTCCCTGGTTCAAGTCGCCACGTACCCTCGTCCCCACTATGGCATGGCGTCAGATCGCAAGACCTGGAGATCGCCTCCCAGGTCTTGTCTTCGGACAGCGGCTGTGCAAACCCAGGGGTTGGCCTCTCTGGTTCAAGTCGCCACGCACCCTCGCCCCCACTATTGTTGCACAAAGCTAAGAAAAACATGGTCAGGACGTCGCAACGCTCTCAGAGGCCTGATATGTGGAGATTCCGCACGTCAAATATTACCTCTTGGGGAGTTGAGTGCGGCGCAGGCTCCAAGCAGACGCGCAGGCCGTTCATTGACCTGATTGACGCAATGGAGTCTGACATGTATTCTCTTGCACAGGGTGTCTACAGCTCCGACTACTTTATTTCGGCACGGCACACCCCTCACCACCTGCACATTCCACCAGCCAGCGCGACCCTCCATCCCCCCCCCCCCGCATCCACCCACCCACCAGCACCAGCCAGCCAGTGCGCCCCTCCGCCCCGACCCCTTTATTTCGGCACGGCACACCCCTCCGCCCCGACCCCCACCAGCACCCACCAGCCAGTGCGCCCCTCCGCCCCGACGGCACGGCACACCCCTTCCGCCCCGACCCCTTTATTTCGGCACGGCACACCCCCTCCGCCTCCCCCCACGCCCCAGCCAACGCGCCCCTCCGCCCCGACCCCTTTAGTTCGGCACGGCACACCCCTCCGCCCCGACCCCTTTATTTCGGCACGGCACACCCTCTACGCCCCCCCCCACCCCACCCCCACCCCCGCACACACACACACACCCACACACACACACACACACCACACACACACACACACACACACACACACGCGCACGCACGCACGCACGCACGCACGCACGCACGCACGCACGCACACACGCACGCACGCACACACACACACACACACACATACACACTGAAATGGGTTGGGTGGGGGACCTGCAGGCTGAGGTGGTGTCGGATACGGCCAACTGGACATGCCAGCTAGGAGCCTCTCGATCTATCATCGACTATTTTGTGATGTCTAGCTCGCTCAAGCCTTTCGCCGACTGTTGCTACGTGGCGACTTGGGCGAGATGCACGCGTCCTCACCGCCCTGTTGTCTTGCGCATGCCTGGAGAACCTAGGCAGATGATGGTACCCAGGCTGAGGAAACCATCGGCCCTCCCCCTGCATAGACCCATTGGTTGCGCACCTCGGCCCCTTGACTGGGAAGACCTTCGTGGAGTGTTGACCCAGGGCCCGATGACCAGGGAGACCCTGGATACCGTCACCTTCCAGTGGGTTCAGAGGGCTGAATTGGCGCTCACCCAGAGGTCGCGGAGACCCCCCAAGGTGGTCCAGGCCCCTCTGCTAGGCCCTCCAGCCTCGACGCATCCCAGGGCCATTGGCGAGGGTAGGATGTGGCGCGTGCTGGAGAGACGGCTCCAGGACATCCTGTTCCTTTGGCACGGGCCTCGGCCCACCTTGGGGGGGACGCAGCAGTCTGGGATCCTCTTGAAGAAGTTGGTGGGCTAACAGATTAATGAGCTGATTTGGCAGGTCCGCAAGTGAGCACTGGAGCATGAGTCCCACGCGGCCTCGGAGCGGGCCCGTGCTTGGAGGGAGCGGGTCTCGGATGCCCTGTCAGGAGGGGCCCGCCTGGGCCACAGGTTCACCAAAGAGGTCCCCAAGTGGGCTGTGTCTGGGCTGTCTCGCTACGCTGGACCCGATGGCGCTCCTCTTGGGATTATGGCGGAAGCTGAAGCTCGGGCTCAAGGCTGGCATAAGCACTGGGGCGTTGGCCCGGAGTTTCCCGATCCTTCTTTCGGCCGGTGCCAAGAGGAGCCCGAGCTAGAGCCCCACGCGCACGAAGACCTCCTCGCCCTCGCTAGGACTGCAGCACGCACACGGTGGTCGGCATCTGCGGCTTGCACCCTCGGCACTGGTCCTTCTTGAACGACAGCGCTGTTGAGATTTTCCTGGGCATCTGGGTGCAGATGCAGAGGCTGTGCCACGTGCCCAGGTGCTGGGCGCCGTTGCTGATTGCCCTTCTGCCAAAGCCACCGCCTGACGGGGGGGATCGACCCATCGGGTTTTCGCTTCTCCGCTTCTAATGCGGCCCCGCTGGGCCCGCTGGAAAGTCGCTGGGCCATGGGAACGTGACCGCCCTAGGGACTACTGGTTCGGCGATTCTGGAGCCTCTTGTGATGTCTTTGCTTGGAAGCAGAGTTGCAGGGCGGAGTTGGCCAGGAATCAAGGCAAAGCAGCGGGGTCTAAGCTACTCGATCTCGTCAAGGCGTCCGAGCACGTTCCCCATCATGTGCTCGCGGCGTGTGCCACGAAGCACAGGTTTCACGGCAAGACCATGCAGCTTTCGCCGGCAACGCACGCCCTCGATCGGATGGTGAAGTTCGAAATGATTGCGACCGAGATCGTCTCGACGAATCGTACGAACGTTGCAGGCTGCAGTTGTGCGACATCTCTCTTGCGCCTGGTGCTCATTTCTCCTGCCGATATAGTTGTTGCTCAGTACCCATCTGTTGATTCGGCGATCGTTGTCGACGACTTTCAGTTGCAGAGGGTGGGCGATGCCTGGGGCGTGGCTTTTGACCTGAAAGGGGCGGAGGACCTACTCACAGCTGAACTGGCCAAGTGTGGCCTCGCTATCTCCCTGCCAAAAAAAAAACACCAGGCGATCGTTGGTCAGGATATTCGACACGCTGTTCGTAAGTTCGACCCCCGTTCGGCTCGTTTCCTCACCAGATCTATTCGGAAGCTCGGGCTGGACTTCAGAGGCGGCCATCGGATCCTTCATGCGGTTCGGGCGCAGCGTCTTGGGAAGACGGGCTCCAGGGTCCAACGGTATAGGCGGCTGGCCAAAGCGGGGGGAAAGACAGTCAAGTTGGCCCAGACGGGCCTCAAGCCTGGGATGCTCTGGGCGGTCGGGGCCCACGGGATCGACAACGCGCAGCTCCTCAAGGCTAGGCAATTGGCACGAGCGGGGCGCGCTTTCAGGCACACGGGTAGGTCTCTCTCGCTCGACCTGATGCTGGCAGGCCGCCAGGTCGACCCCGCTTTCGAGTGCAACCGTGGGCCCATTTGTGTGTGGCTGCACGCGCTCTGGGACGGTTGGGCACCAAGATCTGACATGGCACGTCTGCTGAGCGGTGCGTGGGCTCGTTTATCGGTTGCTCCAGTCTCCAGGGTGCGGTCTGACATTCGGGGGCCCGCGTCGGCCCTCGTGGGCGCGATGATCCGTTCGGGATGGATGCCGGCCAGCCCGCTCCGTGGGCAGACCCACCGAGGGCCCGTTCCGATCGGCGAGATCTCGCCCAGGGGTGGAGGCAAGTTGGCCGGCGAGGCCACCGAGCACTGGATGTGGCAACAAGCTCTGGCCAGGCACCCGTCTTGGGCCTCGCTCCTGGAGCCCCTGAGGCCACCTCCTCCTGCACCTGCTCCTCCTCCCTCCTCCTCCTCCTCCTCCTCCTCCTCCTCCTGCTCCTCCTCCTCCTCCTCCTCCTGCTCCTCCCCCTCCTCCTCCTCCTCCTCGCCCTCCGCCCCTGGAGCCCCCCTGAGGCCCCTTCCCCCTCCCCGCCCTCTCGAGGCCCAGGCTGGGCCCCACCAGGCGCCAGGGGGCTCCCGAGGTGCGCAGTAGTGCGGGAGGTCGTGTGGCCCCAGGAGGAGGCCGTGCAGTGCTGGCGGCGCGGTGGACCCCGATTGTTTGGTTTTGAAGGGGCCCTGGGACACACAAAGAAATACACACAAAGAAAGATATCCCCCATATTCTCCCATATATTCTCCCATATGTTCCCCTATGTTCTGGGAATCGCCGATGAATTGTGTCTGTGTGTGTTTTTCCCCTCCTGAGGAGAGGCTGTGCAATGCTGGCGGCGCGGTCAACCCCGATTGTTTGATCTGCAAGGGTTGGGGCACGACGTGGCGCAGATTTTACGGGCGCCCCGCCCACGATTCCTGTCGCCGCGAGCACAAGGCAGACTGCCAGTTGGCAGGCCAGATGCTTGAGCCAGCCCCGTCGGCCGCTGACGTCTCGTTGCTCTGGACCAGATTTCTCGTCCCTGACCCATCCTGGCCGTTGCCAAGCCCGTTCCTGGAAGAGCCAGTTGTCTGGACCTTGCGGACTGACGACTTGCAACTTGATGTGTATGTGTTCGGCGATGGCTCGGGCTTGCACGGGCGGCACAGCCGCCTCAGGCGATGTGGTTGGGGTTTATGTTCTCTGGGTTTTTCTTGGCACGAAGTCGCCGGGATGCATGGACCACTGCCGTCCCTCTTCCAGCCTGTGCCTGATGCGGAGCTGTTTGGCTTCCTCATGGCCCTCAGGTATATGGGCGCGCAGCTGAAGTTTTACACCGATTGCAAGCCATTAATTGATGTTTGGCACCAAGGGCTCGGTGCTGGCACGGCCGCCAGTGACCCGATGGCGATCCTCTGGGGGAAAGTCTGGAGGTTGGCGGCGGATCGGGCTTTGGAGGCGGTGGAGGTCTCCCATGTCAAGGCCCACACACCGCACTCGGCGGTAGTTGAAGGGCGACTCGAACCTTGGCAACGGTTTGGGGACGCCAAGGCTGACGAAGCTGCTAAAGTAGGAGCCACCATGCACTCGGATAGTGTCGGTTTGCGCGAGGCGCATGGGTCATCTATCCAGGCGGTGAAGATGGTGGCTCAGATTTGCACGCGAGTCGCGGCTAGGATCGGTTCGGTCACAGCCCCTGATGCCCAGGCAGTCGTGCTTGGGATGGCTATCGGCACCATCGAAGGTGGGCTGGGCCCTCCCATGCCGCATTCTCGTTTCGATCCTGCGGTTGCGCATATGGACGGGAGATTTCGCTGCATGATCTGCCTCAGGTCGGCGAAGTCTCGAGCTGTTTTGCGACAGTTGAAGTGTTCGGAGAGCCCTGCTCAGCATGTTGTGCACCGCACTGGGCCTGTGCTGTTCTGCTCGGTCTGCGGGCCTTATGCCATGCTACGTAGCCAAGGGCTCTCCGAAGATTGCAAGCCGTTCAGGCGCCGAGCGGGAACTCTGGTCAAAGATTCCAGGTACTGTCGGCTGCAGAATCTTCTCAAGGGTCGCCACCCCAAGTCGGGCCTCTTTTGGGGGCCCTCCAGTTTTGCTTCGCAAACGGAGTTTTCTGTGAGACGGCTCTATTGCCGCCGCTTCCACCTCTCCCCGAGACCTCTGGGGCGGGGAGTGGTTCGGGAGTGGGGGCGGGGTGGGCGGGGGCGGGACGGGAGCACTCTCCTCCTCCTGTTGCCCAGGCTGATTTGGCCTTGTGGGAAAGCCTTGTCGGTTTCCCTTATGCCAGCGACGCGGACGACGACGATCCCGCTCGCGAAGCGAGGCTGTGGGTCGAATAGCGTCTCCATCGTTGGCCGTTTGTGTTTTTCAAACTCCTGGCCAGTACGCGTGCGGCTGGTCCTTGTCAGGTCAAAAGCATCATCATCATCATCATCATCATCATCATCATCATCATCATCATCATCATCATCATCATCATCATCATCATCATCATCATCATCATCATCCTCATCCTCATCCTCATCCTCATCCTCATCCTCATCCTCATCATCATCATCATCATCATCATCATCATCATCATCATCCTCATCCTCGTCCTGATCCGCCTCCTCCTCCTCCTCCTCCTCCACCTCCCTCCTCCTCCTCCTTCTCCTCCTCCTTCTCCTCATCCTCCTCCTCCTCCTCCTCCTCGAAACCGACGTCGATCGTGTTCAGCGTCTTCCTGATGATGCCTGATGCCCGCCCCCTTGGTCTCGGCAGCAACGACTGCAAGATCATCGCCGGCAAGGAGGCTTCCATCAGGGAGAGGGACACGCTGGCGAACATCCTCGAGCTGGAGAGAAGCTCCGTGTCGTGCCGGTGCCCGCTCGGGGAGAATGAGGAGGAGTAGGAGAAGGGAAGAGAAGGGAAAGGAAGGGAAGGGAAGAGGAGGAAGAGGAGGAAGAGGAGGAGGGAGGAGGAGAAGAAGAGGATGAGGAGAGGGTGTCAAGGAGGAATAGGTAGGTCGGTCGGAGTCGTAGGCTGCGGGCAGCCCATGGACCGTGGGCAAGATGATCGGCGCGCGCGTCTGCGCGTTCGCTGAAAGATGCAGAATCTATCATTGTGCGACAGAACCTTTCTCGAATGGCCGCACAGACAAGGAAGCAGGAGGAGAGGAGCAAGCAGGAGACGGCGCAAGGACAAGAGGAAGGGAAAAAACAAGATCAGAAAAAAGTCAATGTAGGGCAAGGGGAGAGAGGAAACAGAGAGGAAGGCGAGCAAGGAAGCGAAACGCGAGCGAACATAATCGACAATTCGGCAGCAGAACTCCACGACTGAATAGCATTGACTCAACGACGGAGGAGGATAAGGAGGAGGAGGAGGAGGAGAAGGGGGAGGAGGAGGGGGAGGAGGAGGAGGAGGAGGAGGAGGAGGGGAGGAGGAGGAGGAGGAGGAGGACGGGAGGAGGGGGAGGAGGAGAGAGGTCCCGGCGGAGAGGGCGTGGCGGGCCTCGCTGATGTACGGCAAGGGCACCACGGTCCCTCCGAAGAGGGCGTGGGCGGTCTGCATGGCGCGCAGCAGCGAGGAGGAGAACACGCCGTCCAGCTCGCCGACGTCCTGCCGGGAGGGCAGGGGCCACCAGGCTCAGCATCGAGTCGAGCTCCTCCTCCTCCTCCTCCTCCTCCTCCAACTCCTCCTCCTCCTCCTGCCCCTTCTCCTCCTGCCCCTCTCCCTCCTCCTCCTCCTCCTCCTCCTCCTCCTCCTCCTCCTCCTCCTCCTCCTCCTCTCCTCCTCCTCCCCCTCTCCCCTCCTCCTCTCCTCCTCCTCCCCCTCTCCCTCCTCCTCCTCCTCCTCCTCCTCCTCCTCCTCCTCCTCCTCCTCCTCCTCCTCCTCCTCCTCCTCCTCCCAAGACGGACCGCACCGCCGGCGACCCGCCCCGCAGCGCACCGAGGGCGTCCCGCCACGCCTGGCTCTGGCTGGCCCCCTGGCCGACGCCTCTGCGGCTCGAGCCGAGGCGAAGCGAAGCGAAAGCGCGGCCCAGGCCGGCGAGTCGCATCGCATCGCTGACCACCTACCATTACGAGCCTGGAACATATCCCTATCCCTATGCTGGGCACCTCCTCATCACGATGCCAATCTTAGGGATCCCCTTATTTTTTGAGGGCGAATCCCTAAGATTGTCATCGCCTTTTGGCGTGTCAATCTTAGGGATAGGGATACGTTCGAGGCTGGTAATACCCAGACCACCCCAACCCAACCCGAAGACCCGGATTTGACCCGAAATTCGGGTTGGGGGGGTACGGGTTCCATGTGTTTCTCCAATGTTCCCAGACCCCCCCCCCACTGGACATGGAAGGCAGATGGAGGCCTTCGGGTTGGGTTGGGGTAGTTTGGTGGGTGGTGAATCGCATCGGATCGCACACGAGCGGGGACGGCGAGGGGGGAAGGGCCGCAAGACGAGGCCAGGACCAGGACAAAATCGGGCAAGTCGGGGATCTCTGAGGCCCGGCGCTTCCTCACAGTGCATCGGGCGCCGCGACCGTTCCAGAGCGCTCCGGAACGCTCTGAAAGCCTTCGGGAGCGCTCTGGAACGATGTATCCCAGCCCTGGCCACAGGGCGCGACGGACGAACGACCACCGCTGCGGACAAGCGTCGGGCCGAGCTCGGACCAGGTGGGCGAAGTCGTGGCTTCTGGATCCAGGCGTTTCTGGACATGCACAATGCGAAACTAGCGAAAAGTCAGGAGGGCAGTAGGAGGAGGAAAGTAGGAGGAGGAGGAGGAGGAGGAGGAGGAGGAGGAGGAGGAGGAGTAAAAGGAGGAGGAGGAGATTGTCAGCAACCCCATGAGGACCTGAACGAAGGGCCGACAATGAGGCCACCGATGGAGGGTGCGCACTCTGAGCGCCATACCTGAACCAAACATGTGTCCAACGGTGGTCCGTCGGACATCGCGGCGCGCAGTCGGCTCAGCCCAAGCCGCGGGCGCCCAAATGGCACACAATACAGAGGCCAAGGGTAAGACCGCCCGATGGCCGAGGTTGAAGAAACCCAGGGACACACAAATAAATAGACACAAATAACATGATTCCCCATATTTCCCCATATGTTCTGGGTGTTTGTCTTCCCCCCCACGTCCCACAGTTTCCCATGTTTTCCTGGGAGTCGACGATTACTTGTGAGCTTCCTGGGAGTCGACGATTCATTGTGTCTGTGTGCTCATTTCCCTCCTGATAAAGGCGACGGAGGGCAACACTGCCGACGGGTGTAACTCCACAGGCAGCAGAGAGGCGCAGCCCGCGAACGGCCCCCCTCGTCGCACCCGCGGGCCACACGAAAGAAGCGAGCGTGGAGGCCTCCCGCCCCGAGCTGCGCCACCGACCTGCCCACAGAATCACGGCACTGCTCCGTCGGCGCGCCGACCGCACGCCCACCACGAGGCCCAAGCGAGGCCCCAAGATTTGGACGCCCGAAATGGGTACGGAAAGAATGGGTACAATGCCCAACAGCAAATGTTGTCTCGAACCAACAGCAGCCGCTGTTGGGCAGGCGGCCTTCTGTCTTAAATGGACACAGGCCGCAGCGGCGCGGACAGCGAGTCAGGTTCAGAATGAGCAAGAACTGCTGTTGGGCATTGTACCCATTCTTTCCGTACCCATTTCGGGCGTCCAGACAGGAGGCTCCAAGACGGCCCCCTAAGGGCCTCCGATGTGCTGCCAGGAGGCCCCCGAGAGACCTGCCGGGAGCCCCCCAAACTTGGTCGGCGGTGCGGCGTAAGCCCAAGAGTCACGGCACTGTTCCGTGGGCGCGCCCCCCGCACGCAAAACTTCGAATAGCTGCTCGTTCGGGTCACCCACTTTTAAAACAACCACTCCTTCGATGAAAGAAATGATGTTCGCACCGAACATGCGCACCACCTCCTTGGAACACTTCGCACGCTTCAGCGGACTCTGGGCGAACATCGACGTCATCGGCCCCCCCGTGTCCGTCTGCGGCGCCTTGCGATGGGTGCGACGATGATATGCGGTTCCTTCCGTTTGTCATTGCAACTGCACGGAACCCTCACCAAGGCCGCCGCCAGTGCCCCACCGCCAAAAGAGCCCCGGCCGCCAATGCCACCGCCGACCCGCCAGCCGACGATGCTGCAGCGGCTAAGGGCCCCGTCGAATCACTCGCCAAGCGTATCCAAATTAGTGCAACATACAAGGCATTCTTTGTACACCCGCCTCAGGCTCGCCTGGCAACGGCTGTGCCGCGCCAGGGTCGCCGAGAAGCAGTTGACTGCGCAACTTCCTTTGGTCTCCTTTCTGGTCTAGGACTGAGTACGTCCGCTCTTTTGGGCACCCCTGGTCCAGTCCGTCTCCAACGTTTCGGCGTGTGGTTGGCTATCCTCTTCAGGGCCTGCCACAACCAACCACACGCGGCAGGCCGACGCTGCCACGAACCACACCTCTGTTTCCGACTGTGCGAAAACACCACGCGTACCTCTTGAATACAAATATACACCGTGTCTGGTCGTATTCTGGGACTCTACACACCAAAGATGCCAGAAGATGTCAAGCCAGGCTCTGAGAACCCTGTTTTGGCCTTTTTCAAGAAGGGGGGAAACAACTGCCCCATCTTTCGTGACACCGCCGGCTACCGCAGCTAAGCCGGGCGATTGCCCCCTTTTCCTTGAGCGGACACTAACCCGGGCCCAGGGGCGTGAGCCACCCGACCCCTGCGTTAGGCGCTCGTGGATAATCAAAGCGCACCTGCGAAGCCCCCTTTTTTGGTAAAGCCACCAATGCTACCTCTCTGACTGTCGGGAAAAAGGCCGCACCACCGAAGACGAGCTCCTGGAGAGACTTTCGGCTGATAACCAATCTTTTGCCAAGCATACCCATAGTAGCGCAACATAGAAAGCGTTCTTTGCACACCCGCCTCAGGCTCGCCTGGCAACGGCTGTGCCGCGCCAGGGTCGCCGAGAAGCAGTTGACTGCGCAACTTCCTTTGGTCTCCTTTTCTGGTCTAGGACTGAGTACGTCCGCTTTTTTGGGCACCCCTGGCCCAGTCCGTCTCCAGCGTTTCAGCGTGTGGTTGGCTATCCTCTTCAGGGCCTGCCACAACCAACCACACGCGGCAGGCCGACGCCGCCACAAACCACACCTCTGTTTCCGACTGTGCGAAAACACCACGCGTACCTCTTGAATGCAAAGATACACTGTGTCTGGTCGTATTCTGGGACTCCTTCGTACACACCAAAATTGCCAGAAGATTTCAAGCCAGGCTCTGAGAACCTGCTGTTTTGGCCTTCAAAGAGGGGAGAAAACAACTCGTCGCAAGGGGCACGACAGCCTTTGCTGAAGCCGTGCCCGCCGCGTCCGACAGCGCGCGCTGCTCCCAGACATCGCTGCCCAGCTTGCCGCCCACCATCTGCTCGGCCCCACGGCCAGCCGCACGCGGAAGCCCTGCGCGATCTCTATCATCGCTGGTCAGCTTCGCCTGGGGGGGGGCCGCACCATCCGCTGGACCCAGGAGGCCATCCGCGGCCTCCAGCACGCGCAGCTTCGCCTGGAGGGCCTGGCGCGGGCAGCCTCTGCATCTGGAACGGCGCGCCGACCGCGTCCAGCGAAACTCGGGTCGGGCGAAAGGGGGGGATAGCAAAGGGGGGGTTTGAGAATCAGCTCACGTAGCTGATTTTCCCGGCGCCTCCCGGCGCCGGAGGCGGCTGTATCGAGGAATGGGCCCCCTCGGTGGGCCGAAACCAGCTGCATGCAGCAAATTTCGTAACCCCCCCTTTCCCAATCCCCCCCTTTCGCCCGGCCCGAGAAACCCGGGAGGTAGCCCGGGAGCCGGGGAGCCCGCCGCGGCCCCCGCCGAGGCCAGCTTCGCCCTGGAGGGCCCCTGCCGCCCTCCCGCCTCGCGAGCGCGCCGCCCACGCCCGCTCTGGCCTCTCTGCGCTCTCCGTAGCCATTGGGGCTCAAGGCTCCTCCTCCTCCTCCTCCTCCTCCTCCTCCTCCTCCTCCTCCTCCTCCTCCTCCTCCTCCCCCTCCTCCTCCTCCTCCTCCTCCTCCTCCTCCTCCTCCTCCCCCCTCCTCCCTCACTCCCCCCCCCACTCAGGCTCTGGCCCCGGCGGAGACATTTCCGACGGGGGGGGGGCCAGGGCCCGCGCGCGCCGCCCCGGGCCCGCCGGGTGCCGAGGGCGACCGCGCGCCGCGAGATGCTGCCGGCGGGCGCCGTGGCTGCTGCCTGCCGAGGCCGCCCCTTCGCGCCGCCGTGCGAAGGCTCGGCTGCGCGGCCCGAGTCGGCGACGTGGCCGCGCTGGCGCGCGCTGGCGGTGGCCAGCCACGTCGCGGCGTTCTTCACCAACCCGCCCATCCTTGCGTACCTCATGATCGCGCTACAGGTCTTGCAAGTGCTGATGGGCTTGCCAGTGATGCTGCTCCGCGGCCGCGAGTGCCAGTGCTAGCGGGCCCTCCGCCGACGCAAGCGCCTCCGACATTTGCGGAGAGAAGCGTACCATCGCCGCCGGCTACACCTTCGTCCGGGGAGTTGTTCGCGCTGATCTTGTAACGCTGGAGGAGATGACGCTGTTCATGCCGATCGTCTGGAGGCAGCTGTTCGTGCCGATCGCTCTGATGGCGCTAGTCGTGCCGACCTGCAAGGCCCAGCTGGCGGGGAGGCAGTTCGTGCCGATCGTCTGGAGGTGGATGTTCGCACCGATCGCCCTGATGGCGCTGGCCGTGCAGATGAATGTGATGGAGCAGTTCCTGCCGATCGCCTTGATGCAGATATTCGCCCTGATCGCGCTGATGGCGCTGGTCGCGCCGATCTTCTGGGCACGGCTGCAGGCGATGAAGCCGTTCATGCCGGTCATCTGGGTGAAGCCGCTCGCGCCGACTGTCTGCTGGGTGCTGAGTTGCCTCCTGCCCGTCGCCCTGTTCAGCCTGTCCCTGAGGGCGGGAAGGGCGCCGATGCGGAGATGGCCCCTTGGTACCAGCTGCCGAGTGCGCTGCCGCCCCCGGCCTACGCCGCGCCGGCACGGCGGCCGCGGCCGTCGCCAGCACCGCCCACCTACCTCGCCGAGTTCTTCGAGCTTGCTGCCGCCGCTCCGTGCGCCGCCGCCGCCGCCACCCCGAGACGCATGCCGGCGCGCGCAGCCCGCTCCGAAGCGCACCGCTGCTGCTTTGGACGTGGAGGAGAGCCAGACTGCAGCTGAGGAGACGCTCGATGAGACCGCGGCCCCCATGCAGCGAATCCACGGCGCGGACGAGTCCGCCGAGAGCGGGCCTGACAGCCACGGGCGGCAGGAGGCGGTCGGGTCCGCTGAGAGCGACTCGTGCTCCACGGTCGACTCCGAGGACTTCGGGCACCCGCGCGGCGCAGGCGATGCCGCGGCTCGCAGAGAAGGCGCTGCTGTCAGCCGCTCGGGCGACAGGTCGCCTGCTGGCGCTGCGTCCCTGGAGGCGCCAATGCCAGCGGCGTCTGAGGCCGCCTCGTCCGGACCTGCCTCTGCCGAGGCCGTGGCTGCGGATCGCGGACCACCAGGTGATGCTCATTGTCCCTACGCCCACGCTACCGCTCCGGAGGGTGTTGACACCGATGCTCGTGCACGACTCCGTGATCTACGACCCGATCCGCTTCCTGCTGAAGCCGAGCCCCCGAGCCCCCGAGGCTCTGAGCGCGCGCCCCACGGTGCGAATAATCGCGCTGCCCTCCAGCAGACCTCCTTTTCACCGGCAAGGCTCGCAGTGGAAATGGGCTCGAGCGCAGCGCATCACAGTCGTAGCAACTCCCAGGTATACAGTACGCCGCGAGCCCGATGTTTCGCCTGTGAGTTGGTTGTGTGATCAATACTTGCGTTGGTGGGCACGGCCTGGGCCTCTCCCGCCGCCGCCACCCCGCCCGTGCAGACCAGATGACGCAGATGATTTTTTAGCCGATGGCATCGCGCCCTCCAGCGAGTGGAGCGAGTGGCGCCGGACGTCTGGCAGAAGCCCCCCCTTAGGCGGAGGGTTTGAATCAGTGGCTATCTGTAGCAACGCATTGGTACAAGTATGTTAACGACAAATGTGTTTCCCCCTCCTTCCTACCCGTCCTCGCAGATGCATCTCCCCCCCCCATCCCCCCTTCCCCCTTCCGCGCAGCCGTATGCCCCAGCCACGGCGGTCGCTTCTCTGCACGGCCCGCTGGCGGCCCAGCTGCTAGCCCATGACATGGGGGAGGCGGAGGAGAGGAGGACGGAGTTTGGAGCAGACTGTTGGCATTCATACTTGCACTGTGGTTGTACTTTCTGTTCGGCACTGCCTTGCACTTTGTCCCCACTCGCGCTGTAAGTGCGAGCCTGGAGTATCGCCGTAGTGGCTAGCTTGATCTTGCCGTGGCCTAGCTTCGCCTCGCCCCTGCGCCGGCGCACAGATAATCGCGTTGCGCCTTGCGTGGGCGCGAAGATGGAAACCCTTCTTCTCTCACCGGGCCAGTGGTGCGCAGGTCTGTTCCCTAGAAACTGCGCGTAGGAGACGTGGTCTGTGTCCCAGCCTTTCCTCCTCCTTCTTATCATGTCCTACCTCCCTCCCGCCCCCCTCCACCTCCAAGGCAGAATAGCCGCTGATGCTAGCAGTAGCCGTGCCCGAGCACCAGGCTCCATGTTTGCATGCCGCCGCTCCCAGGGCCGCCGCACTGGCCGCGAAGGAGGAGGATGGGCACGGTTTAGGTGACGGGGGCGGGAATTTCACCAAACCTTGGCGCACGTGCCGCTAGATACCGCGTGTTTCTGCCAGCAGCTAACGAGCGCCGCACCGAGCTGACCGTCTCCTCGGCGAATCAGAGCGCAATCCACATCCTCTGCGCCTCGGGGGCGTCGAGCGCAGACAGGTGCTGGAGCACCTCCTGCTCTGCGAGGTGCCGCGGCGCGCTGCGGCAGACGTCGACCCTCGCCGCCACCCTGGCGGACCTGGCCGCGAGGAGGCCCCGCTCTCTGGCCGCGCTCGCAGCCGCTCTGCGAGCTCCTCCTCCTCCCTCCTCCTCCTCCCTCCTCCTCCTCCTCCTCCTC
>CAUYUJ010018487.1:182642-197642 GCA_963575745.1 Prorocentrum cordatum
GCGAACGGCGGCCCGAAGGCCAACGGCGACGACGGCAAAAGCGAAACACGACGAGCCCGACGATGCAAGACGACGCACGACGACGGCGGCGGCGGCGGCAACTCCCGGACCTGCCCCGGGACGCGCTGCGACCAGAATTTCGGCGAGCATCCAGCCGCGGCCACGGGGGCGCCCCCAGAGGCCCACCAAGGCCAGAAACGCTCGAACGCTCGAGCTCCGATCCCCGATAGAATCCCCACCTCCTCCTCGCCCTCCGAATCCAGCAGGATTTACACGATGCCGACAGGTATGATGAGAGGCGCTGTGACAGTGCGTCGCAGCATTCCACAAACAGTAAATGGCCAAACAGTTGCGGCCCTGATGTCATCTGGTCAGCAATGCTGCATGGGCAGTTCCCCCAAGCGCGAAGGCGGACATTTTAGCACTTCCCTCGGCCAGATGACCACAAATGCCAGCGGCAACCACGCACAGCGGGCAATAGTCGTTAAATATAACCAGATGCACAAGGCCAACACAATGAACAAATCAGACGTTGGCAACGAACCTTCAGCGCAGCAAACTGAATGGCAAGATGCGGACCAAACATTTACGCAGGACGAAAGATTTTCCTCTTGAGGTGAAAATGGCCATGAGGAGTTCGCGAGGCAACGTCGGCGCCGCCGAACGGACGGCGACCGGGCGAGCTGGTCGCAGCAACCGGGGGGAGAGGGTTCATGTTGAATGGGGCCCGCTCGCGCGGGGAGTTGATGGGAGTGCGCGAGACAACGCAGGGCCCATCGTGGAAAATTGATTACAGACCCCCCCCCCGTAGAATCTTAACACGGGCGACTGGCTGGGTCCGCGGATACGGTTTCTTCTGGCCCCCTGCTTCAATGTGATAATATAAATTCAAAATAGAATCGACATCGGATCCGCCGTGCAAAATCAGGTGGGACGCGGATCCAGGACAATCCGAAATCATAACCGCGCACACAGAAATCGGATCCACCGAAACACAAATCAAGACCAACATTGGATCCGCGCGACCTCAATTGGATCCGACGGCGGGTATCTCATACGCGTCTGCTCAAAACTTCAAACCTTCGCTCCAGACCCAAGAGGGCAAAACTTTCGCCCTGGGGATGGGCGCTTTGGCCTTCGGACACGTTGGTAACCACGTTGCCCACGCACCACGCATCACCACAATTCCCCCGCAACGCGCAGTCAGGAGCTCCCGCTCGAGACGCCCTCGCAACGCCCGGAAAAAGAACCCCGCGCGTTGATTGGAGTTCCCGTTAAAAGCCTGCGCTTTGGATTCGAAGTCGCGGTGGGCCACGCCGGCGCCCGCCGACCAGGGGAAGGAGCGCCGCGCTCGGCCCCGGATCGCGCCGGGGCATGCCAGCGCCCACGACGTGGCAGGAGCCCTTCCTGTCCACGATCTTTCACGCGCGGGAGGCGGAAAGGAGAACGAGGAGGAGGGGGGGGGGGAGGAGGTGGGGCTCCCGCCTGAGACGCCCTCGCAGAAAGAAAAAGTCCCCTTGCGCTCGGAAAAATCGATCGTCGCCTTCGTCTCTGGCGAGATGAACACTTCGACGAAAGCCGATCGCCTTCCATCGAGGTCCACGCGTTGAAGAAATGCACTGCCATCCGCGTGCCCGTTCGGCGGCGAGCCCTGACGGGGGCCGGTCAGGACGCGCGACGACGGGGCCCGCGCCGAGCGCGAGGCGCCGCCTCGTCGCGCGAGAGAGCGCAGAGGCCGCCCATAGGGCCAGGATACGCAGGGCCGAAACGCACGGGCGTTTTGGCCTTCGGACATTTTGGCTGCCACGTTGCCCACGCGACGCACCTCGCCACACTTCCCCCGCAACGCGCAGTCAGGAGTTCCCGCTCGAGACGCCCTCGCAACACCCAGAAAAAGAACCCTGCGCGTTGATTGGAGTTCCCGTTCGGGACGTCCTCGCAAAAGCCTGCGCTTTGGATTCGGAGTCGCAGTGGGCCACGCCGGAGCCCGCCAACCAGGGGAAGGCCCCCTTTTTTGCTAGCGCTGCGCTGGGCTCCAGATCGCGCCGGGGCACGCCAGCGCCCAGAACGTAGCAGGAGCCCTTCCTGTCCGCGACCTTTTACGCGTGGGAGGCGGAAAGGAGAACGAGGAGGAGGGAGGTGGTGGAGGTGGGGCCCCCGCCTGAGACGCCCTCGCAAGAAGAAGAAGTTGCCTTCCGCTCAGAGAAGATCGATCGTCGCCTTCGTCTCTGGCGAGATGAACACTTTGATGACAGCAAATCCCCCTCCATCGAAGTCCACATGTTGAAAAATATACTGCCCCCCGCGTGCCCGTTCGGCGGCGACCCCTGATGGGGTTTGGCCAGGATGCGCGACGACGGAGCCCGCGCCGAGCGCGAGGCGCCGCCTCGTCGCGCGAGAGAGCGCAGAGGCCGCCCGTCGGGTCAGGAGACGCTGGCAACGAATATACAGCGCAGCAAACTGAATGGCAAGATGCGAACCAAATACTTAAGCAGGACGAAAGACTTTCCTCTTGAGGTGAAAATGGTCATGAGGAGTTCGCGCAACAACGTCGACGCTGCCGAACGGACGGCGACCAGGCGAGCTGTTTGCAGCAACCAGGAGGAGAGGGATGCATGCGTTCATGTTGAATGGGGCCCGCCCGCGCGGGGATTTGATGGGAGCGCGCGAGACGGCGCGGGGCCCATCGTGGAAAATTGATTACCGAACCCCCCTCCCCCGTAGAATCCTGACACGGGCGGTTTGCGGGGTCCGCGGATCCGGTTTCTTCCGGCCCCCTATCTCAATTGAAAAATATAAGTTTTCAAAAAGGGTCGAAATCGGATCCGCCGTGCAAAATCAAGTGGGACGCGGATCCGGGAGCATCCGAAATCGTAACCGCGCAGACAGAAATCGGACCCACCAGAACACAAATCAAGACCAAATTTGGATCCGCGCGACCTTAATTGGACCCGACGGCGGGCATCTCATACGCGTCTGCTCAAGACTTCAAACCGTCGCTCCAGGCACGAGGGAAAAAACTGCCGTCCTGGGGATGCATCAGACCGCGCCATTAAAACTAGCCGTTACAAACCACCGTCGCAAGCAGCGGCAAGCACGACGGCCGCGCCACGACGAGCACCTGGATCTCAAGCGAGCTCGAGCCGCAACTCGCCCACGGCAACCCCCACGGTAAGACATCGCGTCAGAATTCAGTGGTCAGAGCCCCCACGCGCCTGCCTGCGGTGGCGCGTTGGCTAATGATTCGCAACTGCATGGACAAACCATGTATGCTCACGTACTTCGCCATTGCATCCGTCAGGGTTTGATTGGGTCCCACTCTGTATACTGTGCTGTCTCCCCGTCTCATTTTCCTGTCATCAAAGCTGGCTGGCAGGCTTCAACGTGCATCACCTTGTCTAAACCCCTCCGACTGGCGATTGCAATCGCGGCACTGACGTTACTCTTGAAGTCAATACTGTACCCCACGTCCAAATATACCAACGCCACTGGGATCACACATGCTACTGAAGCCCCGTTTTTAACCATGCCGCGGCACTCAGCGGCGCGGGGCAATACCGCCATCACGCTGAGTGGCGTTCCAAGATTCTACTACACGTGGTCCCCACATAACTGCTCAAAAACTCGTCAACATTCGAGTCTATTTGCGCCCTGCATCATCAGCATCAGTCCACACCGTTAACTCCTGTCAAGACATCTGCACTGCACTGCACTGGTCTGTCCACACCGTGAAACTCTGTCACCGTTAACTCCACACCGCACTACATCACCTGCACTTGTCAAGTCTGGAGAAACCCTCTCCAGACTTGACAAGCGTCACAAGTCCCTTCTCAGATCCTGGGTCGGAGCGGACATGGCGCGAGCATGTTCCTTAACCGAAAACCCGAAATCCGATCGGTCCCAGGCTGACTAATTCTCGCGCCCTACTCCAGAGCTTGGTACATATTTTCCTTGGGACTGCAATACTTCGCCGACCTCTTCCTCGTTCGGTAACCTCCCCCCCAATACCACATTCCTTACTCTGTTCGACTCCCTACCCAGCTAACAAGTATCCCGACCTGTGGCAAAATTCCAATCCAGCTGAGGAGTCCAAATTCACCTCGCATACATTGTTCCGGTCCCCACCTACCTCGATTCACATCTTCAAACTTGATCCTAACCTCCTTCTCAAACCAAGACCGGTACTACTCCATGATAAAGTGACACCGCCACCGCGCGCCGTGGACCGCCGGCAAATAGAACGGCCCCTGCTCCGCAAGCAAACTCTAACCATATCATGCATGCCTGGCTGTCGGCCCTCCTCCAGTAACCTGCTGGCGAAGATGAGAGTCTTGGCTTTGGCGTAAAATGCGCCCTTCTCACGTCGGTGAAAGCGAGATCTAGTCCTGTCTCGCGCTCTCTCCGTTAAATCCACCCCCCAATCGGCAGCCGCCATCGATAATAATGGCATGGGTCATAAATGGCGGGGTCGCAGCGAATATGCCTTTCCTTCTGAGATATCTTCAACTCGCTGCGCTACGAGAAATGAGTGATGGGCAGGGTCAGCGTCGCCGCGCTTCCGGCGCCAATCCATCTCGCGCCACTGGGCGCCGTCCTGGCGGCATTCCAAGGGGCCTCCTCCTTCGCCTTCCCATCAACCTCGCCCGCCCGACACTGCCGCGCCCCGTCCTCGCGAGCCTTCGATGCGAGCGCGAGATCAAAGTCACACCCACGCCATCGCTCCACGCGCAAGGCCCCCCATCTGCTCCAGGATGAAACAGATTTACTATTTCGTCGCAGCGGAGTTCGTCTGCCCTATGTCTCGCTCCAGAGGCACCTAAACCATCGCCCGCTCTCGCGCGCGCCGCAGCCCCGGAAACGGGATCGGGCGTCGCAGGTAGCTCGGCAAGCAAGGGGCGGGCGCGACGTCTCGAGATCCCCATTTACATCCCCCCCCCCCTTCCTCGCCCCGCGACGTCGCCGAGCCCCCGACCCCCGACGATCTCGCTGGCCCCCAGACAACGGGCAAACCCACGGGCGCGCGGCCTCCACGGTGGCCCTTGCCGCCCTGGCAACATTAAGCAGGCGGGGCCAAGTCTTTCCTGCCCCAAGAAAGCTCGCGAACTTCGCGATCGCCGACCAGATTCCAGTTCACCCCGTCGATCTCGAACTCGCGGCCACCCGGCCAAGCGGGCCCCCGGGCGTCGCCGCGCGCAAATTGCCCAAACAAATATCCGATCTCCTGGGCCCCCCCCCCCCCCCCCCCCCGCAAACTCCGCGCGCCAGCGACGCCCCCGACGCTGGACGCCGACGGCTTCGCCGACGGCGGCTGTCGGCCATGGCCCCGGAGGATTTCTCGACGCGCGAACCCCCCCGCCCACCCCGCCCCCCGCTCAACCGCGCGCCCCGAACCACAACGACACAAGTCCCCCTCACACGTCACATCGCACCCGCGCTTCAACATCCCTGGCGAGGGCGCCGCGCCCCAGCCGCGCGCCCCCGCGGGGCGCCCAAGTAGATGCGCAGCCTATCATTCCTCTGAGCCCCACGAAAACCACGCAACACAACGGCGTCGAATCCCACGTTCGAGCACACCCGCCACCTTCGCGGGCCCGAGCCCCCGAGCGCCAAAAAACTTGCACGCGGCGAAGAGCTGCGCGCAAGGGGCTGACTACAAGCAACAAAGCTGCCTAGGCTTTAAACGACGCCTGCGCCATCGCCCGCTTCGCATTGGAGTTGAAGCTTGAAGCCCGTAGGGTTTCCACGCTCGCCACGCGCGGTTAAATCCACTGCCAAACCTGGAACCACCCCCTGCCACACGGGCATCAGCTCGAACGCGAGAGCATGCATATGGGACGTGCACCCTGGGCCCAACAGCCAAACGACTACGTTCACGGTGAATCCCACGAGGTGGAGTCCAGCCCGAACCTCGCTCATCTCTTCATCCTCGCCCCCCCCGTTCGGTTGTGTTGGACTTTCCCGCCAGTCTGGAATGTCCGCCCATCTCGCCCAGCCGCCTCTTAACTCCTGGGCCCCTGCCAATCTCCCCGTCGCCATCCTCGACCTCGAAGCCAATCCGCCCAATCCATCCACCACCCCCAAAAGGATTGCCAACGTCTCCAGCGCGCCGCCCGCCCCCGCCCCTGGCCCAGTCGCCAGCGCGGCCGTGACTCGCCCCACTGGCGACTGCGATAATACGAACGGTTCTGGGCCACATGAACTCCCTCGCGCGAACTGGCGCCGGGCTTTCGCCGACCCCGATGGCCGGGCGAAACGAACGGCTGCGGGGAGCGCGGGGCCTTCGGATACCGACCCTTCCCCCGGCAGCCCATTCGCCCCGCAACCCCGGCCCAGCGCCCGCTGGCGGCGGACGATTTGGAGCTGAAGCAACCCTGCCACGCCCTTGCTCTCCATACTCTCCCTGACCCCCTCTCCTTCGATGGGCCCCTCGTCTGGGCCGCCGCTAACCTCGCCCGAATGTCGGGAATGCCCTGCCTGCGTAACCACGCGGCCACGGTCGCCATCTCCTCCGGCAACGGCCTTGCACCCGCAACAACCTGGCGCGACTCCCACGGCTAAGCATTCAAACTTCAGGCGGCAACACGACGCGCCACGACGCAGGCCGCGCATCGACTTGCCCCCACCTTCAACTGGGACCTCCACGGGCATCACAACCCACGCCCTCACCCCCACGCCCCGCGGGGTTAGGGTCGGGAAGCCACGGTAAACATGTCACCCAGCGTTCTTCGACGAAAGTCAAGTCTTCCCCCCACCCCCATTGGCGACGCAATTCATAAACTTAACTGATCTGAGATCAACGCCGACGACGAGCTCGCGGCCGCTTCTACTATTCCCGAGAACACTCCACTTCCGCACTGACTTTCTAACGTTCTAAAAAACATCACGTCTTCGCCAAACTCTGGTAACGCTTTGTCAGAAATGCGCCCCCTCGCTCTCTCGCGAGCCGCCGCGCCATCAGAGCCGATAGTAAACTTACGGTTTAACCATGAAGTGCAAGCTTCCGCCTACAGCGCGACAGCGCGGGCCCCCCCCCCCTCCACCCCACCCCCCACCACCACCACCACCGCCGCCGCCACCGCCGCCCCACCCCGCCCCTCCCCGCGAATTAGCGCGGCAATGGTCATCCGAAGCACGTCCCTCGCTTGCCCTGGAACGGCCTCGATGGCTCTTTCCACTCCACCATCTGCTCTAGAACCTCTTACAGGACTGGCGCAGCAACCCTCGGGGGCCCAGTCGGCGCCCCAAGGCTTGCTGGCGCAATTCGTAGTTACAATATACATGAGCTCCTTACTTGGAGCATATGCGCCGGACCTCTTCTTGCGAGCCAGAGTTCTACACTTGACATACCGTTTCGGGTCAAAGGCCAAGTAAAGCGCATCTGTGGTCTGAAAGCAATCCTGCTGCCAACCATCAAACCTGTTTCCCGCGTGCCTCGCGATTTTTCCACGTTCAGCAACCCTGAACCCTGAATGACACATCTAAAGCATCGCCCTTTCGAAATTTCCCGTTTTTCGACCAGAGCGCCCCGTTGCTCAATAGCGGTGGAGATGCAATCGAACCTGTTGGGCTTCTCGGGATGCATGGCCAGGTTCATCTTGCGACATTGAGCCTGTCCTGTACTCATCGAGCACCACTTGAAAAATAGCCTGACAAGCCATGGGTATATTTCCCCTCGTGCGAATCCTTAAAACTTGCCTCTGGGTTCCACTCCTTCCAGCTTGTATTTTACCATACACCATAAGTTCTCATCCAACTGCCCCCCCCCCCCCTCCCCCCCCCATTTCCTCATCGCAGATATCGCACTCACCCTTCGCATCGTTCTCAGCCTGTTGTGCTTGGAGGGCCTCCTGAGCGTCAATTCTCAGTTCATGATGCCCACGAAATCACCCCCCCCCCCCCTTCCTTACGTAAAGTGCCGCCCATGGTCTACAACTTGTTGTTGACGATGTGCAACGCTTTCAGGTGATCTGTTTTGACGTAGGCCAATGTTTGTTCAAACTTTTCGTTCCACGCACGGAACTGGCGCGGTCGCCGTTGATTTTTTGAGTTGGTGCAGTGCTCTGTATTCGCTCACTGGTGCGCGGGGCGATGCTCCGCATTTGCGCTTTATTTCAATTGCCTCGCCGATCTCGGTAATGTTCTCGACCATCGACTGCGCGATGCAGGACTGGGCCTCCATGGGCCCACATCCAGTGACAAGACTTCGGGCGTCCTCCTCTATTTTCGTGTTCTGGCAGATAATGCTTAGGAGCAGGCCGCTGGTTCCTGCAACCATCAACAGCATTTCGCAAGACTCCCGCCCAGTGACTTGCCGCACCCCCTGAGCTGCCCGATTTCCGAAAATCTGCGTCGCACCCTCATGGTTAGACCCGCCGTCCTCGTCAGCGTCTTCGCACAGCTCGGTAAAGCTTACAGGACCCAAATGATAGCAAGCTTCTGGATCTTCAGGTAACGTCAATGACACGGGTGGATCTCCGGATCCAGCGCGAGGTGCCCCCGTGGCGGCTGCGGCTGCCGCCATCACTCGGAACGAGCAGGTAACTTATACCAAGTCTTCTACCATGCAATGCCGCAGGAGTTACACAGTAACGATAGGTATGATGTAAGGCCTATTTAACACTGTGTCACAAGATTTCACTATCAGTACTAGACAAAACAGGTGCAGCCAATATGTCCTCGGGTCAGCAATTCTGAGTGGGAGTTTCCTCCATGCGTGGGGGTGGACATTGTAGCACCTCCTCTTTCTACTACTCCCCCTCATCAAGCTGCGACGCCACCATCAACGCCGCCACCGCCATCAACGCCGCCGACGACGAATCCGACTCCCATTCCGACGGCGACGATTCCCACAACGCCGACGAAGACGGCGACGACGACGACGACGCACGGCTTCAGGTGCCTCCCTCCCCATAGAGTCCGCGTCGAGCCGCTCGCGCTCGCCCGCGCCCTGGTGGGCACCGCAGTCGGTGAGGACGGGGTCGTCCTCCGGCACCTCCTCGTCCTCCTCCTCCTCGTCCTCCTCCTCCTCCTCCTCCTCCTCCTCTTCCTCGTCCTCCTCCTCCTCCTCCTCCTCCTCCTCCTCCTCCTCCTCCTCCTCCTCTTTCGTCCTCCTCCTCCTCCTCAGCTCCTCCTCCTCCTCTTCCTCTTCTTCCTCCCCTCCTCCTCCTCCGCTCCGCCTCCTCCTCTTCGTCCTCCTCCTCCTCGTCCTCCTCCTCCTCCTCCTCCTCATCCTCCTCTTCTCCTCCTCTCGTCCTCCTCCTTCTCCTCCTCCTCGTCACCATCATCTCATCATCATCATCACATCATCATCATCCTCATCATCATCATCATCACATCATCATCACATCATCAGCAGCAGCAGCAATCAGCATCATCATCATCACCATCACCATCACCATCACCATCATCATCCATCAGCATCAGCATCAGCATCATCATCATCATCATCATCATCATCATCATCATCATCATCATCATCATCATCATCATCATCATGATCAGCATCATCATCATCGTCATCATCACCATCACCATCAGCATCATCATCAGCATCAGCATCAGCATCACCATCAGCACCAGCATAATCAGCATCCCCATCACAACCAGCATCAGCATCAAAAGCAGCAGCATCATCAGCATCATCATCAGCATCATCATTTTAATCATGTTCATCGTATTCATCAGCATCACCATCATCAGCAGCATCCTCATCCGCATCCTCATCCTCATCCTCATCATCAGCATCATCCTCATCATCAGAATCATCGTCATCATCTTCGTCATCGGCATCGTCATCAACACCATCATCAGCAGCAGCATCATCATCATGATCATCATCAGCATCATCATCAGCGTCAGCATCAGCATCATCATCATCAGTGTCATCATCATCATAATCATAATCAGCATCAGCATCATCATCACATGCAGCATCAGCACCACCACCATCACCATCACCACCAGAATCATCATCATCATCACCATCATCAGCATCACCACCAACATCATCATCGTCATCATCACTATCGTCATAATCATCAGCAGCGGCATCAACAGCATCATCATCAGCATCATCATCATCATCATCATCAGCATCATCATCATCATCATCACAAACAGCAGCATCAGCATCATAATCATCACCATCAGCATCATCCAGCAGCAGCACCAACAGCCTCAGCAGCGGCATCATCATCAAACAATCACAAGCATCATCATCAGCATCACCGTCAGTATCATCAGTGTCATCAGTATCATCAGCAGCAACAACATCAGCATCAGCATCGTCATCTGCCTCATCATCGTCATCATCCTCTTCCGCAGAACAGCACCACCACCATCAACAACAACAACCACAACATCAACATCATCATCAACAGCAACATCAGCATCAGCATCGGCATCAACAACAACATCCTCCTCCTGCTCTTTCTCCTCCGCCTCCGCCTCCTCCTCCCCCTCCTCATCCTCCTCCTCATCCTCCTCCTCCTCTTCCTCCTCCTCCTCCTCCTCATCATCATCTTCCTCCTCCTCCTCTTCTCCCTGCTCCTCCTCCTCCTCCTCCTCCTCATCCTCCTCCTCCGCCTCCTCCGCCTCCTCCGCCTCATCTCCTCCTCCCTCCTCGTCCTTGTCCTCCTCCTCCCCCCTCTCATCCTCTTCCTCCTCCTCCTTCTTCTCATCTTCATGCTCCCCCTTCTCCTCCTCCGCCTCCTCCTCCTCCTCCTCCCCCTCCTCCTCCCCCATCCACATCCCCATCCCACTCCTCCGCATCCTCCTCATCCATCTCTACCTCATCCTCCTCCTCCTCCTCCTCCTCATGATCATCATCATCCTCTTTGTCTTAGCCTTCCTATTACTATGATTAATCGTCTTCAGAAACTTGGGATTATTATCATCATAATCGGCATCATCGGCTTCATCAGCAACAGTATCAGCATCGTTATTATCAGCAGCGTCATCGTCAGCATCATAATCATCGACATCATCATCATCATCAGCATCATCATCATCATCATCATCATCATCATCATCATCATCATCAGCATCAGCATCAGCATCATCATCAGCATCATCATCATCATCATCATCATCATCACCATCATCATCATCATCATCGACATCCTCATTATCATCAGCATCATCATAGTCATCACCATCAGCAACATCAAAGTCATCATTATCGTCGTCATCATCATCGTCGTCGTCAGCATCATCAGCATCAGCGTCAGCCTCATCATCATGACTATTCGTATTCTTCTTGCTTTAATAGTATGATTCGTACTCTGATTTAGTGTACTGTTCGTATGATTATTCGCATTCGTCGCAGTATCAATATTACGTTGTTACGATGATGCGTACGAGTCGTCTTCATGTTGCTAGTATTGCCCTTAGTTAAATAAATAGTATGATCGCTGGCATTCGTATTGATATGGTATTCACATGGTGTTTAGCATTATTCTAGGTATTATTAGTAGCCTTAGTAGGATGACTCGTATTAATGTTCGCGTTCGTATTAGCATTACTAGTATGCGTCTTATGGTTCGTGTTATTCTTCATTCCTTAATATTAGCTCTAGTGTGTCGTCTTGAGATGATTGTAGTATGCTGTCTATGATGGTTGTTCACAGTTGCTATTATTATTAGTCGTATCATTCATGTTCCTCTTCTTGTTAGTCTGTTTCATCCGCTTCGTAGTATGATGAATGATCATTTTCGTAATAATATTATTAATATTGTTTTTTATAAGGTGTTTTGAATATTAGTACTGGAATTATGATGTTTCTTCTTATTGCTAATAGTAGTCTTAGTATGCGTCTTCGTCTTATGCGTATTGTTCCCGGTTATATAAGCATGGCTATTAGTAAGATTCGGAGTCCTCCTTCTCCTCCTCCTCCTGATCCTCCTCCTCCTCCTCCTCGCCATCATCAGCATCATCATCCTCACCAGCATCGTCATCATCATCAGCATCATCAGCATCATCATCACCAACATCAGCATCAGCAGCATCATCATCATGCTCGTCATCCTTATCATCATCAGGAGCAGCATCAGCATCAGCATCAGCATCAGCAACATCATGGTACTACTAAGAATCATCATCAGCAGCGGCAGCAGCATCAGCATCATCAGCAGCATCATTTGCAGCATCATCATCATCAGCAGCGGCAACAGCAGCAGCATTAGCATCAGCATCATCATCACCACCGCCATCAACATCAACATCATCATCAGCATCATCATCAACATCATCAGCAGCATCAGCATCCTCATATATACCATCATCATCAGCATCGTCGTCATCGCAATCATCATCGGCATCATCGCCATCCTCATCAGTATCAGAATCATCATCGTCAGCATCGTCATCATGAGCAGCATCATCATCCTCATCATCATCATCATCATCATCATCAACAGCATCAGCGTCATCATCATCATCATCATCATCATCATCATCATCATCATCATCATCATCATCATCATCAACAGCATCAGCATCATCATCGTCGTAACCCTTTCACTTATAACTCCTCGCTCCTTCTCGGTCCCCTCCTCGGCCTCACTTCTGCTCCTCACCATCCAAACTCCTCATCCTCACTCCCGCCACCACCACCACCACCACCACCACTACCACCACCACCGCCACCACCACCACCGCCACCACCACCACCGCACACACACACACACACACCTCCTCCCCCTCCTCCTCCCCCGACACACACACACACAGACACACGCACACTCACGCACACCCACGCACACGCACACACACACACAGCTGGGGGTCCGTCCTCTGACCAGCTGATGTTGTACCTGAACGCGACGTTGGCGCACGACTGCATATGCCGGGCCCAGTAGATGACCTGGGGGGAGCGACCTCGAGATTCGTTTCTTCTGTTTGCCCTCCTCACCATCATGCTATAACCTTTTCATCCCCTCCTCCTCCTCCTCCTCCTCCTCCTCCTCCTCCTCCTCCCCCCTTCGGTGCTCCCGACTTCCGAGGCCATGGGACTGTGGCGTATGCGGTCTGTCACACGAGTCGTTCAGGCTTTCGCGCCTCAGGGTCTCCTCCTATTGTTTCCTCCCCCTCCTCCTCCTCACTAGCCTCGTCCGCTTCTTCAGCATCGTTACGCCGATGGGGAATTTGTAGACGATACCTTCGCGATCTGAGGATATCTTTGAGAATTGCCAATTGACAAGAAAAACCATCAAGAATGGTCCTCTTAGTTCCAGCCCATTATCAGCAGGCGTGGGTTTGGAATTTCGAGGGCCATGACCAGGGGGATTTGGGGAGCTTTTCCGATTTCCTGAAGGCACATTGGTACTGAGGGTGCGCACTCTTCCACGGCCTGCGGAAGCTCAGTCCTGCTAAGGTTTGCTCAACATTGCTAGTCCCTGGCAAACCCTGGCAAGCCCCTAAGTCTGGATAGGCCGTATCCATGCCCTTGCTCAAACATGGTGAACTCTGCTCAGTCTTGCTAAGCCTTGGTAAGCCTGGATGAGACTTACTGAGCCCTGCTATGGACTCGCCAGCTCTGCTCAGCCCTGCTAAGCCTTGCTGAGCCTTGCTGAGCCTTGCTGAGCCTTGCTCGGCTCGGCTTCGGCAAGCTTTGCTCAGCCCTCCTAATCCTGTTGCAGCCTTAAGCCCTGCTGGGCTTTGCTGAGCCCTGCTGGGCCCTGCTAATACTTCATAAGTCCTGCTAGGCGTTGGCAAGCCCGGCTAAGCTTTGGTAGGCCCTGCTAAACCCGACTGAGGTCGACCAGCCACTGCTGAGTCCTGGCAAGCTCTGCAAAGCCATGTTGAGTCCTGGCACGCCCTGGTGAGCCCTGGTGCCCTGCTTGGATTTGCTAAGCACTCCCAGGCTTGGCAAGCATTGCTAAACCTTGCTCAGCCTTGGCAAACCCTGTTAAGCCCTGCTAAGTCATGCCGAGCCTTGCTCAGCCTTGCAAAGCTAGCGTTCAGCCCTGCTAAACGTTGCCGAGCCTTCCTCAGCCTTGGCACGCTTTGATCCGACCTGCTAATCCTTGTACAGCGTTAAGTCGTCCTGCTGGGCTTTGCTGAGCCCTGTGGGCCCTGCTAAGACTTGGCAAAACGCGCGGAACCTCGGCAAGCCCTGCTGAGACCTGGTAAAACTGCTGAGCCCGACAGGGGCCTGCCAGCCACTGCCAAGCCCTGGCAAGCTCTGCAAAGGCATGCGAAGTCCTGGTACGCCATGCGGAGCCCTGGTATGTGTTGACATACCCTGGCAAGCTCTGGTTAGCCCTGATAATGTTGGTAAACATTGCGAAACCAGCTAAGCTTGGCAAGTCTTGTTAACACCTGCGAAGCCTTGCTGAGCCTTGCTCAGCCTTGGCAAGCTTTGCTACGTCCTGCTGCTAATTACGAAGCTTAACGCCCTGCTGAGCTTTGCTGAGCCCTCCGAAGCCTTGCAGAGTCCCAGTAAGCCTTGCGAAGCCATCGTAAGCACTGGATTTGTCTCAGGCCTTCGCAAGCCTTGTAAAGCCCTACTGGGCCTGCTAAGCACGGCGATGCCCTGGCACGCTCTGCGAAGTCCTGCTAAGTCCTGCTAAAGTCCTGGTGCGCCATGCTGAGCACTGCCAGCCACTGCTAAGCCTTGGCATGCCCTGCAAAGCCCTGCTAAGTCCGTGTACGCCCTGCTGGACCCTGGCAACCTTTGCCCAACCCTGCGAAGCTCTGTCAAGCCTTGCTGAATCCTGGTAAACCCTGCTGGTAGACCCTTAAGCCTGGATCAAGTTTGCCACGCTCTGCTAAACCCTGGTGAGTTATGCTATGTGTGCTATCCTTGGTGGAAACAACAAGTGTGGTAATTAGTCATAAGGGTGCTTGGATCAAAGGAACCTTTGGCGATAGTTAGTGAGGAGGAGGCTTTGGCGATAGTGTTCTGGGCAAGCATTCGGCGCAAGGATGCCTGTATCAAGTAATCCTTGGTAAAGGACCCGTCGGGTGAATAATCCTTAGTGAGATGCCTGTAACAGAAAC
>CAUYUJ010018488.1:5000-20000 GCA_963575745.1 Prorocentrum cordatum
CGGGGTCGCTGCACCCCCCCCCGCTGAGGCCCATCCCCCCCCCACGTTGCAACGCTGCCCCGACGTCCGACACGCTGTCGTAGGCCTGGAAGATGCCCCCGGCGCGGCGCAGGGCCGCGGAGGCCCCCGCGCCCGCGCGCGGCCGAGCGGCCGCCAGCAGCGCCAGCAGCGGCCGCAGCCGCGGCATGGCGCCGCGGCCGCGGCTCGGCCCAAGGGGGCGGGCTAGCGCTGCATTGCCGCGGAGCCTGGTGGCCGCTGACGGCCTCTGCAGGGCCACCTCCTCCGCCTCCGCCTCCGCCGCCCGCGCGGCACGGTCTCGAGGCCACGGCCTCCGCGCCATGCCCCAACTCATGAGCACGGGCGGGCTCCACAGAGGAGCGCGCACGAGACCGGCGATCGCTTCGCTTCGCTTCGCATCGCTTCCCGCAGGTCCATCCCACACATGCTCCCCGGCACGCCACATGGGGGGTCTTCTTGCTTCCCGCGCAGTTCAAACCAGCAACGAGGGACGCGAGCACAGAATGCAATGCAACACTGGTAGGCGCTGTTTGGCATTGCATGGCGTTGCTTGGCATGAGCCAGCCCAGCCTAGCATCGCAGCAGTCAATTTAAGGGCCCCCCCGTCCTCCGAGAAGGGTTGGGAGGGGCAAGCGTCTCGGCCCCACGAGGGCGCCCGCCAGGGATGCGTGCCCTTAGTAGTGCGGCTTGCCCCGGAAGGGGCGGCGGGTCCCCTGGGCGAGGGCACAGGGCTCAGGTCCAAGGGCAGGTGGGCACAGGGCTCAGGTCCAAGGGCGAATGCCCCTCAGAGTTCGCAGAGCCTGAGCTTTCGACACGGGCCACAGCTTTGCAACATGACTCCACGAGTCGTTGCATGCTTGCTCCACACCCTGATCACGAATGATCCCCCTCCCCCGCCCTCCGCTTCCTCCGCCTCCTCATCCTCCTGCTCATCCTCCTCCGCCTCTTCCTCTTCTCCTCCTCCTCCTCCTCCTCATCCTCCTCCTCTTTGTCATCATCATCACCCTCATCATCCACATCATCCTCGTCACGGCGAAGGCCTCTCGTGAGCCCTCGACAAGTCGACACCCAGCTTGCTGAGCTGGCATGGATGCGGGACGTGCCGCAGGCACTTGGATAATGTTTGCCACCGTGGGCCCACACCAGTCTGTCACTGCACTCTGGATGCGCGACCTCATTGGTGCAACCTGAGTGGCGTCATGGGTTGCGGCACATCCGATGTGGTACAATGCATGCGGTGCGACTACGCTGTTGTGAGGACTACAGATGCCACCTGCCCTCCCACTCTCCCCCCCTGGTAACGTCAAAATTCGAGCTGGCACGAATCGTGACGTTACAGGCCCAGTCCCCTCCCCCCCCGGTACTGCCCTTTATCGCTAGGGGATCAAGCATTGTCTCATAGAGGAGGATTTGGAGCGATTGGGGGCGGGCTGGAAGAGGAAGGGTTACGGGAGGGAGGGGAGGGGATGGGAGGGGATGGGGGGAAGGGGGTCACCAGAAGCCCCGACCCTGTCCCCTGGGCGGGCTTTTCATTCCGAGTACTTGTCTCACGGTCCCGAGCCCGGCAGGGACCCGCAGAAACCGAGAGCTGCGACACATCGCCGTCGCGATTTGGTCCATAACGCCAACATGTCTGGGGGCGGAGGACCCTGACCTTCCAGAGAGCTATGTTTTAGCACTGGAGGCCTAAAAACCTGAAAAACGAAACGAAACAGCTTAAAACCAAGACGTAGAATAGCTCTGGGATAGGTTTTTACGTCGGGTGCTATTGTTTAGCCCTCCTGGAAGGTCAGGGGAGAAGGAGGAGGAGGAGGAGGAGGAGGAGGAGGAGGAGGAGGAGGTGGGGGAAGAGCCAGATTCTCCAGCGAAGTTCCGAAGGCATCGTCGCCGTGCACGTTCACTCCCGTGCTCTCTGCATCAGGACCCGCTCTGGGCCGCTCGGGCGCCGCGCGGCGTTTTGCGCCCGCGGGCGGGGGGGAGGCCCCGGGGACCTGCCGTCGCTCGGACGGCCGTTTCCCCTGCATTTTGTTTCGGCTTCGGGCGTGTTTTTTGCTTGTTCGCTCGATGGTCCAGGATGGTCCTCGATGGTCCTCGCCGAGGAAGCAGTGCACACGTCCGAGCGATGCCAGGGGGAGGTCCAGGATGGTCCAGGATGGTTCTCGCCGAGAAAAAATGCACACCTCCGAGCGATGCCAGGGGGAGGGGGCGCGCGCACGGGCGGCCAGGGACGGGGCGCGCGGAGGGGCTCCTTCTCTCCGCCGCAGCGCTCGCACGTGCACCAGAAGTGCTTCGTCTCGTGCAAGTCCCACCTGGGCCGCATCGGCGAGCGCGAGGCTGCAAGAAACGCCCCCCGCGTTCCTCCTCCTCCTCCTCCTCCTCCTCCTCCTCCTCCTCCTCCTCCTCCTCCTCCTCCTCCTCCTCCTCCTCCTCCTCCTCTCCTCCTCCTCCTCCTCCTCCTCCTCCTCATCTCCTCCTCCTCCTCCTCCCTCCTCCTCCTCCCTCCTCCTCCTCCTCCTCCTCCTCCTCCTCCTCCTACCTCCTCCTCCTCCTCCTCCTCCTCCTCCTCCTCCTCCTCCTCCTCCTCCTCCTCCTCCTCCTCCTATCCTCCTCCTATCCTCCTCATATCCTCCTCCTATCCTCCTCCTATCCTCCTCCGATCCTCCTCCTATCCTCCTCCTATCCTCCTCCTCCTCCTCCTCCTCCTCCTCTCCTCCTCCTCCTCCTCCTCCTCCTCCTCCTCCTCCTCCTCCTCCTCCTCCTCTATCCTCACTGTTCCACATGGCCCCCTCGTTCCTGCCCCCGATCTCCACCGCCGCTCCTCTGTTGGCTCCTCGCTGCTGGGGCTGCGCGGCTCGAGGCTCGACGCCGCCGCGCCGTGGGCCTCTCTGGCGGCCGCCGCGCACTCGGAGAGCTGCTGCCGAGCCAGAGCGGCCTCGTCCCCTCGCTCACTGGAAATCGCTCGGACGTCCATTCCGTGTGTTTTTTTAGGTTTCGTGCGTGGTTTGTTCGCCAAATGGTCAAGGATGCTCCTCGATGGTCCTCGCCGAAGGAAAAGTGCACACGTCCGAGCGATGCCGAGCTCAATGTTGAGATGCCCCCTTCTTTCTAAGCACGCAGTGGCCTCCCGGACCTGCTCGTCGGAGAGGCGGAACGTCAGCGCGCGAGCGCATTGCCGAATAGTTGGGCTCACAAGGGGGACGTGACTGCGGAGGTGCCGAGTGAGCTCGGGCAGCGTGCTGAAAGGATGCTCAGCCAGACAGCAGAATGAGGAGGAGGAGGAGGCGGAGGAGGAGGAGGAGGAGGGGGAGGAGGAGGAGGAGGAGGAGGAGGAGGAGGAGGAGGAGGATGGGGGAGTCGGACGGAAGGGCGCACCGTTCGCCTCAGTGATCCACCTCGTGCGCTACAGCCACCGTGCTACCAGGAGGGTCGCCGAACACAATGAACCAGCGAGCTTTCTAGCCACGGCGAGCCTCGACCGCGACTGGGTTCCCCGACCTAGATCCAAGGAGCGGCCCGAAAACCAGAACCCCTCCTGAGCCCATCCTGGTCCTTGTCTCAGCGTCTCGGCTGTACTCTGGCCCTCCTCCCTCCTCTTCCTCCTTTTCTGGGGGAACGCACATGAACTGTCGGAGGCCCGCGCGAATTTCTCGGATCTGATTTGGACAGCCGCCCCCCCATCTCTGGCGCGCGGAGCGCGCCAGGGGTGGCGCCAGAAGCGCCGCCAGGGGGGGGGGGGGGGCCAGCGCCGATCCAAGAGCTCCGCGCGGACCAACGAAAGTGCATACTCATGCAGACGTCTCTCCTTCACCGCTCCCTTCTCCCCTCCCCCATGCCCCTCCCCTCCTCCTCCTCCTCCTCCTCCTCCTCCTCCTCCTCCTCCTCCTCCTCCTCACCCTCCTCCCCCTGCTCCTCCTCCTCCAGCTCCCCCTCCTCCTCCTCCTCTCCCTCCTCCTCCTCCTCCTCCTCCTCCTCCTCCTGCTCCTCCTCCTCCTTCTCCCCCTCCTTCTTCTCCCCCCCTCTCCTCCTTCCTCCCTCCTCCTCCTCCTCCTCCTCCTCTCCTCCTCCTCCTACTCCTCCTCCTCCTCCTCCTCCTCCTCCTCCCCTCCTCCTCCTCCTCCTCCTCCTCCTCCTCCTCCTCCTCCTCTCTCCTCCTCCTCCTCCATGCCCCTCCATGCCCCTCCCCGCCCCTCCCCGCCCCTCCCCCTCCTCCCCCTCCATTCCCCTCCGTCGCCCTTCGGCCGACCCAGGACCGCCTGCGCATGGAGGCGCACTGCAGCAGCCCGTCCTGGGGCCCGTCGGCACGGGCGGCGAGCGCTGCCCCCAGAGCGCGCCGCGGGGGGGGAGGGGAAGGTCCTCCTCCTCCTCCGCTCCTTCTCCTCCTCCGCCTCCTCCGCCTCCTCCTCCACCTCCTCCACCTCCTTCTCCTCCTCCTCCTCCGGGCCTCCCGTCACTCCCCGACATTGCATCACCACCTGTCCTCTGAAAGACCACACTTTGCGTTACATGTTCCCCCCAGAGGTTCCTCCAGAGTTTCTTCCCCAGCGTGGAAACCCCGCCCAGCCCCATGGAGGGCGCAGCTTCTGCCATACGAGCAACCCCAATGACCCGACATGTTCGTCAAGCTCAACTCGATGGTATCAACGTGCGTTTGTATACACTGTGCTGAGTGTGCGCTGGTCTGCTCGTGTAGAACATCACGTGCTGTCATAAATCAGTGAAGAGGCTGAGAGCCTTTCTGTCGAAGAAAAGGGGGCCGTGAAAGTTCAAAAAGTGGAGACAACGTCACAATGGAGGCCCAAGACCATCTCCGACGCCCCGCGGCGCGAAGCCTGATCCCCTACGGCACGGTGCAATTTACCCTCCCCCCGATGTCCCGCGCGACCCCGGGAGAGCGTCCTGTTCTCGCTCGCGCTGGGGAACAAAAACGCTTCCCATACTTCCCCCGCCCCTCTCGGCGGTGACGGAGGGCAAGCGGCGGGGGCGGGAGGGCTGGCGGGCTGGCCGGGTGGCGGGGTGGCTGGCTGGAGTGGCTGGCCGACGGGTCAACTGGGTGGCGGGGTGGTTGGTTGGCCTGGTTGGCTGGTTGGGTTGGCAGGTTGCGCTGGCAAGGGCGGTTCATTTCGATTCGCTACATGCGCGCCCGCCCGACCGCTCGTCGACGACGACGACGACGACGACGACGACGACGACGACGACGACGACGACAAGGACGACAACGTCGACGACGAGGACGACAACGGCGAGCTACCCCTCACCCAACTGCCTCCATTTTTGAGATCCGCCCCAATGAACCCCGGGGGTCCGACGGAGTAAATCCGTCGAGAGCCCTCGCTCGTCGACTGTGCTCGTCGCATGGCGCCGCGGAAAACGACACACACACACACACACACAAACACACACACACACACACACACGCACACACCATTCGACCGTACTCACTCACGCGGCGCCACCTTGGGGAACAATGCTACTCCATGATGTTCGCAACGTGGCCGCGAACGGGCGCGGGAAAGCGCACACTGCTCTGCTGCCCTGGCCTCGTGGCAACGCATGGGGGCGGAAGCAAATGGCATTCTCGGCTGCAGGGTCACACGGCAACGAGGGGAGAGGGGGAGATGGGGAAGCAACTCATCTTCCTCTCTACTCGCCACGTGCGATCACGCCCGTCCGCCCGCTCGCCGACGACGACGACGACGACAAGCTGCTGACCCCCCCCCCTTGACCTCCCGAAGCTTACCCCCTCTGCCCCCCTCCATCCGCCCCCCCATCTTTGGGCCTGACAAAAGTCAGAATCCTCAAGGATCGCCAAGGAAGCCTCAGGGTCCTCGATCGTCGACTGTATTCGTCGCACGGGACCGCAGAGAGCGAAGACAACTACGATGCCGCTCGAGTGGTCACATGGCAACGCTGTGAGGAAGAACGAATACGATTAGATTATACCTACCACGTGGCAACGCAGGGGGTTAGAAGCATACCACTCTACAGTACTCGTCAAGTGGCAACGCAGTGTGTTGATGATTCTGCTCTACGGCGGAAACATCGTGCGACGACGAGGACAATAACGACGACGAGGACGATGACGACGACAGCGGCGACGAGGACGACAACGACGACGACAAGACGCACGCCGACGAAAACGACAACGACAACGACTACGAGGACGACCGCGACGATGATGGCGACGGCGACGACTACGAGAACGACGACGACTAGACGTGGCGCAGATTCGCGAAGGGGAGGGAGGAGGGGGGCAACTTACGAGGACCTCCACTCTGCAAAGGGGAGCCCGGGCTGACCCCCAGCCCCGAGAAGGGAGGAGGGAGAGGAGGAGGAGGAGGAGGAGGAGGAGGAGGAGGAGGAGGAGGAAGACGAGGAGGAGGTGGAGGAGGAGGAGGAGGAGGAAAAGGAGGAGGAGGAGGAGGGGGGAGGGAGGGGGAGGAGGAGGAGGAGGAGGGGACATCTGTTCCCAGGTGGTGGATATGGATAGGTCCCCGCCTCGCACGCTTGCGGCCGGGGGGGGGCTCTGGAGCTCTACCCCCGCCCCTCTTGACCGGCGACCCTGTGCTCTGCAAGGGGAAGGGGGGGGATAGGTAGCTTCTGGAGCGCCGCCCCTCGAGAGGGAGGCCCTGGCTTTCGCCCCAGAGGCAGAAACATGGCAAAGGTTCCTCCTCCCTCCTCCTCCTCCTCCTCCTCCACCTCCTCCTCCTCCTCCTCCTCCTCCTCCTCCTCCTCCTCCTCCTCCTCCTCCTCCTCCTCCTCCGCCTGAACTGTCCCGTCGCGGCCCTATCCGCGTCGAATTCGTGTCGAGTCCGTGTCGGCCTCGTCGGATCCGTGTCACATCCGCGTCATATCCGCGTCGAATCCACGCCAACTCCGCGTCGAGTCTGCATCGAGCCCGCGTCGGGCACACGAAAAGACACCAATTTTGGGGACCGGCGAGGTCCCCCGAAGATGCAACGCAATCACCCTGGAGGCCGACTGGGGGTGGGGGTCTGGCTTTCGAAACCCTCCTTGCTTTGCAGCAAGGAGTGTGGGGGGTAACTTCCAGAGCCTCCCACTCCAACTCTGCAAACGGAAACGTCGTCTTACCCCAGCTTCGATCAGGGGGGGCGCGGGGGGAACTTCCGAAGCCGGGGCTCCCCTCTCAAAGGGGGGCCCCAGCTTCCCACAGGGAGGGGGGGGGGTCGCTTCGGAAGCCCCCTCCCCCCATTGGAAGGAGGGGGGAATTCGAAGCTTTTGGACGCGCCTGGAATGGGCACGGTGCCCAACAACTAACGTTGTCCAAAATCGACAGCGGCTGCCGTTGGGCAGGCGACCTTCTGTTTCGATGCACAGCGTCTGCGGCGACACCGACATCGGGTCCTGGGCAACATGAACAAGAACTGCTGTCGGTCTTCGTACCCATTGTTTCCGTACCCATGTCGATCGTACCGAAAGCTGACCCCCTTTTTTCTCTTCCTAGGCTCCGTGGCGCGCTCTTCCATCTGTCTCTATCTCTCTATATGTACGTAAAATGACTCTACACATCAACGTATGCATGTGCATCTGTGTAAGTACATGCGTATACATATACATATATCTATATATATATGTACACCTATATATATATAGATACACCTATGTATACCTATACGACCACCCTTCGGGTGAGAAGGAGGTTGTGGGGGGGAGATGGGGGGAACCAACATCTGACACAACCGATCTCACTATCGATCTCACTCAACGGGACACCACGGGACGCCACGGGACACCTCTCGATCTCACTATCGGTACAACGATCGATCTCACTCAACGGGACACCACGGGACACCACGGGACACCACGGGACACCGCGGGACACCTCTCGATCTCACGATCGGTCTCACTATCGATCTCACTATCGATCTCACTCAACGGGACACCACGGGACACCACGGGACACCTCGTGACACCACATCGATTTCACAATCGATCTCACTATCGATATCACTATCGATCTCACTCAACGGGACACCACGGGACACCACGGGACACCTGTCCATCTCACCATCGATCTCACTTTTTGGGACACCACGGAACACCTCGGGACACCACATCGAGCTCACTATCGATCTCACTATCGATCTCACTCAATGGGACACCACGGGATACCACGGGATACCACGGGACACCACGGGACACCTGTCGATCTCACGATCGATCTCACTATCGATCTCACTTTTTGGGACACCACGGGACACCTCGGGGCACCACATCGATCTTAGCATCGATCTCGTTATCGATCTCACGATCGATCTCACTATCGATCTCACTCAACGGGACACCACGGGACACCACGGGACACCACAGGACACCACGCGCCACTGGCCGCTGGAGGAGAATCATTTGGTCCAGCCGCGGCCCAGCCACAGGAGGATTTCGGGACACCAACGGGACACCAGCGGGACACCGCGAGCCACCGGCCGCCGGAGGAGAATCACTTGGTCCTGCCGCGGCCCAGCCACAGGAGGATTTCCTCTTGCCCGCCCACGCAGCTTCGCCTCGCCCGCCCGCACACACGGCACGCACGGCACGAACCCGAAACCGAAACCGATTTCCCGGTAGGGGGGGTCTGCGTTCCACTTCGGACTCACCCCCCCACCTCCGATATATTCATATATATACACATACATATATATATATATATATATGTATATATATATGTGTGTGTACCTGCATCTGTAAATCTAAATGCGCATGCAAGCGGGCCTAAATGCTCAATGCCGGCGCTGTTTGCGAAAGCGAGAACGGTCCGCACGATGGCGCGGGGCCCCTCCAGGGCCGCAAATCTGACCGACACCGACGCGCTCCCCCCCCCCCCCCGACGCCGGCTGAGCAGCCCCACTGTTTGGCCTCTCGGTCGGGCGACATTGCGGCCGGCGCGCACACATCCCTAAACACATGTATATACCCTGACCTTCCAGGAGGGCAAAACAATAGCACCCGACGTAAAAACCTATCCCAAAGCTGTTCTACATCTTGGTTTTAGGCTGTTTCGCTGAGTTTTCAAGGTTTCTAGGTCTCCAGTGCTAAAACATAGCTCTCTGGAAGGTCAGGGTAGGCGGCGAGCCAGGGGGGGGGAAGCGAGAAGGGGCGTGCCTTCTCGGAAGGCTCGGAAGTCCCCCGGACTTCGGCGAGCCTTCCCCGAAGACAGAACAAAAACTTCTGAGAAGGCGCGAGGGCTTCTGAGGAGTCCCGCCGCCTTCTGAGAAGGCCTTCTCCTTCTCAAGTCCCCCCCTCGCTCGCCGCCGAGTATGCACTCCCTGATCCGTGCTTGCACTCCGGGGTCCTAAACGGAGATGCGGAGGAGGAGGAGGAGGATTGGGGATGCTGGAAGATGCGGAGGAGGAGGAGGTGGAGGAAGGGAGGGAGGGGAGGGATGGATGAGGAGGGAGGACAGCGATATGGAGAAGGAGGGGGAGGAGGAGGAGGAGGAGGAGGGCGGAGGAGGAGGAGGAGGAGGAGGAGGAGGAGGAGGAGGAGGAGGAGGATTGCTTTGCCAGGGCGTCGGGTGGGTTAGCCCGAGGAGGTGCTGCGTGGCCGCCCGCCCCTTCGGCCGCGCGCCCGGGGCCGAGGGGCGTGGCCACCCCGCCGCCGCCGCCCCGTGGCCGCCTCGTGGCCACCTCGTGGCCGCCCCGTGGCCGCCCAGTGTACAGGGCAGTTTTTTATACATAGGATTTCAAAATATTTGATTTTTAATAATGCTTAATTAACGAATAAATGTATGCATGAACTCATCGTTGTTTTTGATACTAGATTCCTGCATTTTTAATACATGACCCGCACGCGGAGCATGTATCAAAAACGGCACTGCAGCGTGCATCACACACATTGCACGACGTAGCGTGCACCGCATTGCGTGCACCACGTAGATTGCCCCATACAGTTTGCACCATTCGACGAAACAAAAACCACACGTAAACATAGTGAACTTTTGGATGTTCGCGCGGATTTCTTGGATCTGCGCTGGACCCCACTCCCTGTCGCGCGGAGCGCGCCAGGGGCGGCGCCGGAGGCGCCGCCAGGGGGGCCTAGCGCGGATCCAAGAAATCCGCGCGGACATCCAAGAGTTTATGTTTATGTGGTTATCTTCCTCGAACCATGCAGCTTGCGCCTCCCAGCTTGCACCACGCCCCTTACGCCACGCAGCTTGAAGCACCCACAGATCTCACACATCCACAGCGCAAGAGCTCACGTGATGCTGATGAGTTGGCTGGGCGTGTCGAGAAATTTCTACGGTGCACCGAGGGTTCACCACGCTGCCGCCCGTGGCCGCGTCGTGGCCGCCTCGTCCGCCCGCGGCATCTTTGTGAGGAGGAGGAGGAGGAGGAGGAGGAGGAGGAGGAGGAGGAGGGCGGAGGAGGAGGAGGAGGAGGGCGGAGGAGGAGGAGGAGGAGGAGGAGGAGGAGGAGGAGGAGGGGGAGGGTCTGGCGAGGTCTCGCCACGCTGCCTCCTGTGGACGTCTCTGCCGTGCACCGCGTGTGCTGCACTGCATAGCGAGGTTCCGCCGCGTCGCCGCCCGTGGCCGCCTCGTGGCCGCCTCGGGGCTCGCACAGCATAGCTTGCACCGTACAGCCTGCATCCTTTGTAGCTTTACACTTGCCCAAACAGTGCTTGTACTTGGAGGTTCTTGCTTACGTCGCCAACGAATTGGATAGGCCTGGCGAGGTGTTTCCACGTTGCCGCCTGTGGTGGCCCGTGGGGGGACTTGTGCGCCGGGCGGGTCTGGCAAGGTTTCGCCAAGTTGCCGCCTGTGGCCACCTCGTGCGCTGGGTTGGTCTGGCGAGGTTTCGCCAGGTTGCCGCCCGTGGCCGCCTCGTGGCCACCTCGTGCGCTAGGTGGGTCGGGCGAGGCTTCGCCACGGTGCCGCCCTTGGCCGCTTCGTTGACACCTCTAGCTTGCACCACGTGTGCTGCACCACGTAGTTTACACCCTCTAGTTTGAACCACGTAGCTTGCACATCCACAGTACAATAACTCACTGTCTAGGGTCCACTCTCGCTAACCTATGTGTACGCAGAGACAGAGAGACTGGACACAGCAACAAACAAATGGCGGTGATTGCGTGGCCTCCGTGAGGTACGAGATGCACACCTGGGACCCCTCGTCGTTGCCATCGTCATCCACCTCCTCTTCCTCCTCCTCCTCCTCCTCCTCCTCCTCCTCCCCATCCCCATCCACCACGACCTCCCTCTCCTTCACCACATCCTTCTGCTCCTCCTACTCCTCCTCCTCCTCCTAATCCTGATCCTCCTCCACCTCACCCTCCTGCTTCAACTCCTTCTCCTCCTCCACCTCCATCCCACCCTCCTCCTCCTCCTCCTCCGCCTCCGCATCCACCACCTCCTCCTCCGCCGCCTCCTCCTACACCTACACCTACACCTCATCATCCTTCCTCCTCCTCCCCCTCCCCTCCTCCTCCTCCTCCTCCTCCTCCTCCTCCTCCTCCTCCTCCTCCTCCCCTCCTCCTCCTCCTCCTCCTCCTCCCCATCCCCATCCACGACGACCTCCCTCTCCTTCACCGCATCCTTCTGCTCCTCCTCCTCCTCCTCCTAATCCTAATCCTGATCCTCCTCCACCTCACCCTCCTGCTTCAACTCCTTCTCCTCCTCCACCTCCACCCCACCCTCCTCCACCACCTCCTCCTCCGCCTCCGCCTCCGCATCCACCATCCTCCTCCTCCGCCGCCTCCTCCTACACCTACACCTCTCATCCTCCTTCCTCCTCCTCCCTCCTCCTCCTCCTCCTCCTCCTCCTCCTCCTCCTCCATCCTCTCCTCCTCCTCCTCTCTCCTCCTCCCTCCTCCTCCTCCCCCTGCCTCCTCCTCCTCCCTCCTCACCTCCTCCTCCTCCTCCTCCTCCTCCTCCTCCTCCTCCTCCTCCTCTCCTCCTCCTCTCTCCCTCCTCCTCCTCCTCCTCCTCCTCCTCCTCCTCCTCCCCCTCCTCCCTGCAAACATCGACCCCCTGACTTCTCCACGGGGGCAGGTTCTGAGTCGAACTTTCGATGCGGACCCAGCCGCGGCGACGAAGAGCCCCCCGGAGACCCCAAAAGGCAGAACCACACAGTGCGGGAGGAGAGGAGGAGGAGGAGGAGGAGGAGGAGGAGGAGGAGGAGGAGGAGGAGGAGGAGGAGGAGGAGGAGGAGGAGGAGGAAGGCTCCCGCAGCGCCGCAGTTTGCAAGAAGGGGTGCGCTACGGAAGCAGGGGGGGAGAGGAGGAGGAAGATAAGTGGAGTATGCCCCGTCTCCCCACTTTTGGCCCCACCTGTGAGGGCCACAACGTGACGACCCGTCAGTAGGCTGAGACCACCGCCGCCGCCCCCATCCCCATCCCTCCTGGGAGGCCTGCCAGACCCACCGCACGGCATCGTCTCTCTCTCTCTCTCTTGCGCCGATGCGCCGATGCGGGCAGCCTTCCGGTGTGAAGCTCGCCCCTCTCCCTTGAGGAGTGCGGCGCCTACTGGGAGCGACCTCTGGACGGAGCAAGGCGTGGATGCCTGGCAATGAGTAGACTGTGCCCGCCCCCGAGCTGACAGCAGGCCGTGCGGGACGGCGATGCATCGCTCGGGCTGGGCGAAAGGGGGGGATAGCAAAGGGGGGGGTTGAGAATCAGCTCACGTAGCTGATTTTCCCGGCGCCTCCCAGCGCCGGAGGTGGCTATGTATCGAGGAATGGGCCCATGGTGGGGCCGAAACCGCCTGCATGCAGCAGATTTCGTAACCCCCCCTTTCCCCATCCCCCCCTTTCGTCGGGCCCGAATCGCCAGCAGGGCTCCGGCAGCAAATCCCCAGCGGGAGGAGCTGGCGGAGGGCCCCCTGCAGTGGCTGGCCCAACGTGGAGGCGGCTGGGGGGTCTGAGCTGGCCGGGTCCCGAGGAAAGTCGGTCAAGAGGGGGGGACGAAGGCAAATCCCTTCCTCCTCCTCCTCCTCCTCCTCCTCCTCCTCCTCCTCCTCCTCCTCCTTCCAGGAGGGCTAAAAAATAGCACCCGACTTAAAAACCTATCCCAGAGCTATTCTACGTATAGGTTTCGGGCTGTTTCGCTCAGCTTCTTAGGTTTTTGGGTCTCCCGTGCTAAAAGATAGCTCTCTGGAAGGTCAGGGAAGAGGGGGGGATGAAGGCAAATCCGCCCCTCCTCCTCCTCCTCCTCCTCCTCCTCCTCCTTCTCCTCCTCCAAATCGGTCCCCGGGCCCCTCCCGGGGTTCACGTGGTGCAGCTGTTCGCCCCGGATCTGTCTGTGACGGCCCCATGGGCCCGGACACGGCCCCCGGGGAAGGACGAAGGCAGTATACCGCCGAGCTCCTCGAAGCCATCCCCTCGAAGCTGCCATGCCCCCCCCCCTCCCTGCTGGACAGAACCGGTGCTGGGCAGCCTCAGACCCCCAGCCGACTTCAACCCAGGCGTTAGGTCGGGCATGTCCCCACACAGGCGGATTCTGGACGAGAAATAAGAAATAGTCAATCAACTACTCCAAAAACATTCAAAAATACTAATAAAAAATCGTCCCAGAACTATTGCATGACCAGTTTTGAGTCGTCCTCCTGTGGAGAAACAGGCCCGACTCAAACCAAGCGTCGCTTCCCAAGCTCGCTGGTCGGCCGTCTGGTCGGCCGTCTTGCGTCGCTGCCCCAGGGGGCGGGGGGGGGCTGCTCCGTGGGCCGGCGCCCGCGCGAGAGGAGGGGGGGGCCCGTGCGCCGGGGGATCGTCGTGGGGCACGCGCTGGGTTGCCAGACGGCAGGCGTGGGGGGTCGACGGTGCAGAGAGCTCGAGCAGACATGGGGATAACGGTGGAGCCAATACAGTGAAAACGTATAGTAAGGACGCGTGGTAAGGACGCAAGACCCTTGGAGGCCGAAGTTGAAGTATTCTGGCCTGGGAAAATTGCTAGGGACGGGCCGCAGAGGCTGAGGCAGGCAAGGACTCAAGGGCACCCTTGAAAAAGTCGTTTGTCCTTACTATGCGCGTTGACTGTAGTTGCTTTCCGTCGCTGGAAGAGTGTTGGCTGAGAGAAGTCCTCCCAGCCAACACGGTAGAATGACTGCGATGACGGCACGACATTTGAGCGCATCGTCGTCACTGAAATCACTTCGTCATCACCGTCGTCAACGCAGTCATTGAAATCATCTTGTCGTCACGCAAAACGGTTTCAATGACGACGATTAAGACGCCCGGTCTTACTGAACGCCTGAGTAACTGCTGCGTGACGGCCCCCCCGGGCATCTCTAAATATTATGTTAAAACCCCCCTCATCCTTCACCTCAGGATCTCCCCAGCACCGAATCAAGTGAACGTTTTCTTATTCGGCGTTTCGACATTGGGCGGGAGGTGGGGGGGAGGGGGGGGAGGGGGGGGTATACAGTGGGGGCGTTGACCTAAGGAACGCTAAATAAGGAACGAGGCCCCTTTTTCCCATCAGTGAAAGTTCGATTCCACATCGAAAACCTAGGGAAAACCTAAGGCAAGCTGTCAAACAATCAAGGAACACGGAGCCCCTCCCCAACGAAAAGGGTTTCTTCTTCAGGGCCCCGGCTGTAGCTCCGGACCTCTGCGTAGTGCGACTGTTTGGAACCGTACGTCCTGCGGGGGAGGGCAAACTCCACCTGCCCCTGAAACAGGCGCCAAACGCCAGCCGAGGCATACTGCACGGGGGGGGGAGAGGGGGGGTGCGAGGGCCCGCGCCGATCGGCAAAACAATGAAGGAAGAAAACGATCACCAGCACCGATTCAACAAGGACCCGTATTTTGCGCCCCCCCTTTCTCCTCTGAGGTAAAGCCACTTTTTGAGCCAGCGCCCGTCTGGCTTTTCAAGAGCAGGCTCGAGCATCGAGTCGATAAAGTCGAATCGGCTCGGGCCGAACATCGATTCGGTAGGGCATCAGGCGAAGATCGGCCTGGAACCGGCAAGCATCGACAGGGAGGAACTGGATCGACTCGGACACTGGCAGGACGTTAGCTTAGCTGGATCGAAGTC